>CM057107.1:17612116-17739616 GCA_029959045.1 Taenioides sp. WSHXM2023
TACTGTAGTCCTAACATGTTCTGCCTTCCTTCCTGTGTTTTGCTGTAGATCTCTCATATTTTACTTCATACATTTGTTCATGTTTTATTTTTTGAATCAACTTATGATATATTTTAAACACTAAAAATGTTTTAGTGTTTAAAATGTTTTTTTAGTTTGAGAAAGGTTATATTGAGATACTGCAAAAAAAATGGCTTTTCCCTATCTTAGGAAGGGCGGTGGGGGAAAAAAAAAAAGCTTTGCACTCCCCGTCGGGGAATCGAACCCCGGTCTCCCGCGTGACAGGCGGGGATACTCACCACTATACTAACGAGGAGATATTTATGTGATTTCAGAGGGCTTCTTTTGTTGGTTGTATCTTCAGAAAGACAAAAGGCTAGAGTATATAAACTGCCACTTTATTAACAGCATCATGATCCCAGGAAGTAAGGGTGCTTCTGGTGCTACAGGACACCCTCCTGGTGCTGCAGGGAACTGCAGATAAACCCACTGGCTTCTGAATCTGCTCAGAGCAAAACTACCAACCCATAACACACTGTCTGCTGTGTGATCTTCCAGTATTTATCTTTTTCAGAATATCACAGCATCACATAGGGATGTAATGAGAGAAGGGACCACTGCTGCCATTAAAAACATGCCCCGTGTGAGGCTCGAACTCACGACCTTCAGATTATGAGACTGACGCGCTGCCTACTGCGCCAACGAGGCCTGCTGTGTCAATACCTACCCATACTTTGGTGTCCACCTTTTGAGATAGACGTGCCTACTGTTCTTTTCTACTGCCTTATATACTTGTCTGATGTAATTTTGTGAATGTGTCTAAAGGTAGGCTTACTTTTAACTGGCTGAAGATTAAAGTAGTGAATGGATAATGAAAAGAAAATGTTATTTGGACACACACAATTGATAAAAAGAAAAACTTGCCCCATGTGAGGCTCAAACTCATGACCTTCAGATTATGAGACTGACGCGCTGCCTACTGCGCCAACAAGGCCTACATTGTCCAAGATTACCCATATGTTGGTGTCCAGTTGTGAAATTTACTCGCTCGTAAATATTCCACAGTCAACTGTCAGTGGCATTATAACAAAGTGGAAGCAATTGGAAACAACAGCAACTCCGCCACGAAGTGGTAGGCCACATAAACTGACGGGGAAGGGTCAGCGGATGCTGAGGCGCATAGTGCGCAGAGGTCGCCAACTTTCTGCAGAGTCAATCGCTACAGACCTCCAAACTTCATGTGGCCTTCAGATTAGCTCAAGAACAGTGCAAGAGCTTCATGGAATGGGTTTCCATGGTCGAGCAGCTGCATCCAAGCGAAGGCACAGTCAAGGCAAGTGAGCAAATACTGTTGGCAATATAGTGTGTATATGTGTGTGTGTAAAGGGTAATTTCCGGTTTACTCAACTTGCTTAAGGGTCAAAACTGCATGAAATGGGAAATGTTATCCGTTTTTTCCATTATTCATTTAAACTCAAAATCAAAAATTGAAAATAACGAATCGTTATCCGTTTTTTTCGTTTTGGAGACAAATAATGAAGAAAATAGTTGTTTTTTTGTTTTCTTATTTTTGGTTTTATTTTGAAAAACAAATGAACGAATGATATACGGATTTGTCCCCTTTAGGGTCCCTGAAGGTGTGAAAATGACCTCTGTAAAGTATGTGGAGTTTCTGACTGACACTTTCTTCCATTCACTTATTGTGCAATGTTCCTGTGCCTTTTAGCTTAGCTTACAGTGTTGTGTTTTTTTAGTTGATTGTAAATACTTATTATTATTATTTATCTTGATTTTGATGCATGCTCTTATTTTCCTACTGTTTCTGAAACTTGCGTTGTGACACTGCAATTTCCCCATTGTGGGACTAATAAAGGCATATCTTATCTTATCTTATCTTATCTTATCTTATCTTATCTTATCTTTACAACAATAACATGGTTTGAAACTCTGTTGTGCAGAATAATTTGGAACAGTGCATTTGAAGTTCTTATTTTTGAAAAAAATACTGTTACCATCAGAAAATCAGAAAAATATAATTTCCATAATAATTTGGAACACAGTGTAGCACCACCCACTCTATCCTATAGCCAGTGTAGTATGTGGATGAATGATTAACTTGATCAACCACAAGCAAACAGACAAAGGCCAAAGAACGCCTAGCAGTGGATCAGAGCAAAGCTGACCCTTGGATCCACCACTCCACACTGTCAGGTATTCTTCAGTACTGTACTACTAAAGAGGAAACAGAGCATTTACACTCCTTTAAATAATGTAGAAATAAAGCGAAGGAGCTGTATATAAGATTTACTTTTATATTCCAAATCTTGACTTATCTCTGTACTCAGATGCAAGATGTGCAGAAATGGCTCTTATTGATAAAACTTGTATTGCTGATTTGTTCTTTATTACAGATTTGATGGTCAAGTTGTTTATGTTATAACTTCGTTATATAGTTTGTTGTTCTCAAGACTGTTATCTAATCAGAAAGCGGAATGAACCTCGCGAGTCTTTCATTTGAGTTGCCAGGTTCAGTGCTGAAATACAGTTGGTATAAGCTGAAAATGCCTCTGATCTGAATGGTCACTACCTAAATCCAGCCCCTGCAGCCAATCATGAATCAGTGCTAGTGCAGCCTCTGCAGTTCAGTGAGAGAATTGTGGAGGTTCTGCGCTTTCACATGAAACATGGTCTGTCTGCATACTGAAAATTAGAAAAACGTATTTTATATAAAGGTTAAGGCATTGGTAACCCAAGTTGTGATTGTAGTACCTTTTTTAAAAATGAAGGAGCACAGGCTAAATACAGTCTTTAAGAATCCACTTTGGTTTCAACCCTCTGCAGCTCCCCCTCCTGGCCAGCATGGAGCAGTTTGAAGGCCTGACCCCAGCCCAGACAGTGGAGAGGGTTAGTAGATTGTTGAGCTGTCCTCCCACCTCCGCACAGGTGGCTGAGTACCTGGACAAACAGGACCGTCTGAGACCACTTCGAGGAGAGTTCTTCCTGCCCAAGGTGTCTGAGCTGCCCACCTGTAAGCCATGCACAGCAGTGAAGTAGAATAAAGAACATTCAGTTTATGATGCAAACATCACATTATGGCAAAAGTAATCCCTTTGCTTATATCCTTTGCTTATACATTGAACTACACTATATTGCCAGAAGTATTTGCTCACCTGCCTTGACTTGCCTATGAACTTAAGAGACATCCCGTTCTTAATCCATAGGGTTTAATACATTGGTCCACCCTTTGCAGCTATAACAGCTTCAGAAGCTTCCAGAAGTGCATTTGTGAGGTCACACACTGATGTTGGAGGAAAAGGCCTGGCTCTCAGTCTCCGCTCTAATTCATCCCAAAGGTGTTCTATCAGGTTGAGGTCAGGACTCTGTACAGGCCAGTAAAGTTCATTCACACCAAACTCTCATCCATGTCTTTATGGATGTTGCTTTGTGCACTGGTGCACAGTCATGTTGTAAGAGGAGGGGGCCATCTCCAAACTGTTCCCACATGGAATTTGAGATTGTCCAAAATCTCTTGGTATGCTGAAGCATTCAGAGTTCATTTCACTGGAACTAAGGGGCCAAGCCCAGCTCCTGAAAAACAACTCCACACCATAATCCCCCCTCCACCAAACTTTACACTTGGCACAATGCAGTCAGACAAGTACCGTTCTCCTGGCAACTGTCAAACCCAGACTCGTCCATCAGCTTGCCAGATGGAGAAGCGCAATTCGTCACTCCAGAGAACCTGTTTCCATGGCTCTAGAGTCCAGTGGCGGGGTGCTTTACACCACTGAATCCGACGCTTTGCATTGCACTTTAGATGCAGCTGCTCTGCCATGGAAACCCATTTCATGAAGCTCTCTACGCACTGTTCTTGAGCTAATCTGAAGGCCACATGAAGTTTGGAGGTCTGCAGCGATTGACTCTGCAGAAAGTTGGTGACCTCTCAGCCTCAGCATCCGCTGCCCCTGCCCCATCAGTTTACGTGGCCTAGTTGCTGTTGTTCCCAATCACTTCCACTGTGTTATAATACCACTGACAGTTGACTGTGGAATATTTAGGAGCAGTCTGCATATGCCCAGGTGCTTGATTTTATACACCTGTGTGAAAGTGATTGAAACACCTGATTTTGATTATTTGGATGGGTGAGTGAATACTTTTGGCAATATAGTGCATCTTGTGTACATTGACAGCTGACTCATCTGTTGCTGATGGCTCTGCGGACTGTATTTACCTTGTGGGCAACTCCCTGGGACTACAGCCCAGACTGGCCCCACGGTACCTGCAGGAGGAGCTGGACAAATGGGCCAAAACGTAAGGACTTTGAAGATGCACTCTGTAACTTTTCTGGAAGAGGTTATGCCAACAGTTCATCTTAGTGGAGATGTTATTGCTTTGTCTGCAATTATCTACAGCATGACAAGTAACTTATCAGTCTCCAAGTTACAAGTCAGATCTGTGGACAGGCGACCCTACTCATAGGAAGAATACATGTTTTTCAATGCATTTATAAACACTTGTAATTAGATAAATGCATAAAAATAGATCAGTTTAATACCATACCAAAGCAATTCAACGTCATCTCCATGGGGAAAAGAAGGTGGCGGACTCTCCTCTTGAAAAGTTGCATAGTGCAACTTTAAATTTGTTTTCATTTACACAAATGTTTTATAGGTACATTTTAACTTAAATGTGTTATCAAATTATTTCATCTTTGACCCTAAATTGTGTTCTGTGTGAGCAGTTTTCAATAGAGAAGTGTGTCAAAGCAAAAAAATTAAAAAACTGCTTTGCCTTGTTTGGTGCCAGGGGTGTGCACGGTCACACAGACGGCACTCGACCTTGGGCCTGGGCAGAGAACAACCTAGAGCAGATGATGGCTGATATAGTGGGTAAGAAAATGTCTTCTAATTTTCACCTATTTCTGTCAATATAAAATAATAATTGCCCTATCCAACTAAACATTTGATGAACTCTTGTATTGATTGACTTTGTTGTACAGGTGCTAAAAGGGAGGAGGTTGCTTTAATGAATGGATTAACCGTAAACCTGCACTTACTTCTGGTGAGTGACAGCATTCATTTGACAGAATTGCAAGAGCCTTTAGTTTGGTCTCCTCACACGTAACGTCCTTGTCATTACAGCTTTCATTCTACAAACCCACTGCATCTCGACACAAAATTCTCCTGGAGGCCAAAGCCTTTCCATCTGATCATGTAAGTCATAAAATAAGTTACAAAATATAAAACACAGTATAAATAGCTAAGTAATATGTACCCAGACGTTCATGACATAACGCAGGTTCAGTGACGCTTTCATTTACTTATTAATACCACTGTTGATCTGGTTCGGTGGGTAAAAGTTTCAAGGACATTTAAGGATAACACATTTGAGATAATACAATCAATCCCCTCCATGAACCGCTACCTTAACTTGGTGAAGGGGTTTGAGTGCCCGAATGATCACGTAAGCTATGTTGTTGGGGGCTTTATGCCCCTAGTAGGGTCACCCAAGGCAAGCCCGAAAGAGTGATGTAGGGCTGTCCTCCCATGGACCTACCACCTGTAGGAGGATCCTCAAGGGGCCGGTGCAAAGAGATCTGGGTTGCATTCGAAGATGGGGGCCTCAATGACTGAATCTCCGGACATTGAAACTGGCTCTGGGGGGAAGGAGCCTGAGCTTGTGTGCAAGGTTGAGCATTACCGACTAGATATAGTCGATCTCACCTCCACACACAGCTTGGGCTCTGGAACCCAACTCCTTGAGAGGGGCTGGACTCTCCATTTCTCTGCCGTTGCCGTATGGACAGAATTTCTAGGCGCAGTCAGGGGCCGGAGGGGGTCCAGTCTGGGGACCACAGGATCTCATCTCTGCTGTTTGCGGATGATGTTGATGGCTTCATCGGGCCAGGATCTCCAACATGCACTGTGGGGCGGTTTGAAGCCGAGTGTGAAGTGGCTGGGATGAGGATCAGCTCCCCCAAATCCGAGGCCATGGTTCTTGACCGGAAAAAGGTGACTTGCCCTCTCCAGGTGGGTGGAGAGTCCCTGCCTCAGGAGGAGGAGTTCAAATATCTCTGGGTCTTATTCACAAGTGAGGGGAGGTTGGAGCATGAGATTGACAGGCGGATCGGTGCATTGTCTGCAGTGATGTGGTCACTGTATCGAACCGTTGTGGTGAAGAGGGAGCTGAGCCAAAAGGCAAAGCTCTCGATTTACCAGTCAGTCTTTGTTCCTACTGTCACTTATGGTCATGAGCTTTGGGTAATAACCAAGAGGACAAGATCGCGGATACAAGCGGCTTAAATGAGTTTCCTCCGGAGAGTGGCTGGGCGCTCCCTTAGAGACAGAGTGAGGAGCTCAGTCACATGGGAGGAGCTCGGAGTAGAGCCGCTGCTCCTCCATGTCAAGAGGAAACAGCTGAGTTGGCTCGGTAATCTATTCTAGATGCCTCCTGGACGCCTCCCTGGGGAGGTGTCCAGGGAGGCAGAACCCGGGGGAAGACCCAGGACATGCTGGAGGGACAGTGTCTCAAGGCTGACCTGGGAACGCTTTGGGGTTCCCTTGCAGGAGCTGGAGGAAGTGTCTGGGATGAACGAAGTCTGGGAGTCCCTACTTAGACTGCTGCCCCCGCGACCCGGCCCCAGATAAATGGAAGAAAATGGATGTATGGACAACCAATTACAACCAGGATATCGGCTGAACCAATATCGTGTAACCGATACCCGATCTAGCTAATTTTCCAGTATCGTCGCCGATATCGGTGCATCCCTATTAAAAATGTTCTCTTGACTTTTATTGAACAATAAGTCTGTATAGTAAATATGGCGACAGGCCTGTGTACTATAACAATAATAATGATGTTACTTGCTGCTTTCAGTATGCTGTGGAATCTCAGATCCGACTGCGAGGGTTTAACCCTGAGGAGAGCATGCTCCTGGTGTCCCCCAGGCCTGTATGTACTGTCCACATCATCTATTATAATTACTGTCAAAATAAATGTCTCCAGAAGAATGGAGTTTAAAAAATGTAATTCAGAATATGGGGTTCAGATTCCTGTACACTATATGCAAAATATTGAGGACTTTTTCCCATTCAAAAGATAGAATATTTTTTTAAATTGGGAATCACTATGGTAACGGTAATTTATCATCATTCTGATGACGTATTTCTACTACTTTCTACTACTCAAATAATGTAGGGTGACTAATATAAATATAAACCAATCAAAAGTCAATTTCACATTAGAAGCTTTTTTCTCTGCTGTGGTAACGTCCACTGCTTGTGTCCTCAGGGAGAGGAGACGCTGCGGACAGAAGACATTCTGGATGTGATAGAGAAGGAGGGACAGTCCATCGCCGTGGTGATGTTCAGTGGAGTCCAGTACTACACAGGACAGCTCTTTGACATGGCCACCATCACTGAGGCTGGACACAAGAAGGTACAGGACCACGACAAATCCTCAAATCCTAAACAACTAACCTAATGAACAGAGATGGATAGAGTAGCTAAAAATGGTACTAAAGTAAGAGTAAAGACTGACGCAGTTCATTAAATAATGTACAGAACCTGGTATTTTCAAACAAATAGACATTATTCATATCAGTTAATATAAAGCTCAAAGCTTTTGTCACTCGTGGACTTACTCACAGGGGAAAGAGTAACCCAAAAGGAGTACTGTTACACTGTAAAAAAAAATATTAGAAGTAAAAGTACTGTGCCTGGAAACTACTCGAGAAGTAAAAGTTACTCAAATAAATATAACTGATTAATACCTAGTGAAATTATGTCCTATTTCACTACATCCTGTTTGGTCGTCCTCTTAAAAAATACATGGGTCAGTTTGAACCTTTCTGATGGTATTTCAGGGCTGTTACGTGGGCTTTGACTGCGCTCATGCTGCAGGTAATGCTGTTCTGAAGCTCCATGACTGGGGAGTGGACTTTGCCTGCTGGTGCTCCTACAAGGTCTGAACTCTGCACATTTTACCAAACTACAACTGACAAACCACAGGAAGAACTCTAGTTTATACTTTTTAGTCAATGAAGATCACAGTAACTTCATGGGTTAAGCAGCACTCAAACTGGAGGGTAGATAGTTTAACTTGTGCAAGTGCATGTGTTGTTGTGTCTTTGGGCAAAACCATTCACTGTATAAAGAAGTGGACTTCAGTGTGGCTCCAGTCAAATGTAGCTCACAAGTCTAGCAGTTATAGTCATATAATTTGGAGCTGAATTCCATATTAGGAATAGGAATTAATTTATGTACAAAATAGTGAAATAAAAACACCAGGATCATGCAGAGCGGGTTAATATGTACATTTTAAGACTAAAATGACAAGGCTCACAGCAACAGTTAAAAGAATAATGACCATGTAAAAGAAATTGCTAAATGAGATATGTTAACTACATATATGTAACTTTTCATTTATATTTTAAATTCTACAGCACATTGACCTTGTTTTTACAGTATTTGAACTCTGGAGCTGGAGGTTTGGCAGCAGCTTTTATCCACGAGAAGCACAATGACACCATCAAACCAGCGTGAGTCCTACACTCCCCCTGATCCCCTCTGTCTGTATAAACATGCATCAATGTTGTTCATGTGTGTTTTGTGTGTCACCCCTCTGCAGGCTGACAGGGTGGTGGGGTCATGACCTCAAAACACGCTTCAACATGAACAACGGTTAGTGGTTTAATAACTTGATGGCTACAGTGTCCATAAAGTTGCAGGTGATTTGAATTTAATTTACATTTTCAGTGATGGAGTTGCAGCCGGGAGTGAATGGATTCAGACTGTCAAACCAACCCATTCTGCTGGTGTGCCCCCTGCAGGCCAGCTTAGAGGTAATGCATTCCCTTCTGTTTTCATTATGTAACAAACCCTGCAAATCCCTTAAGATATTTTAAAGCAAAAAATATTTGTCGTACAGACTGGACGTGGAGTGACTGCAGTGCAGAGGCCTAAAAGTATTGAGAAGTGCTCAGATGCAGGTTTTTTCTTATATAAATTATTAGTAATTACATGAACATATGGTCTCGCGAGTGCAGGTTTCAAAGCCTGTGACCGCAACAGCACAGCAGTACTCCACTCTTTATGTACTCCACAATAAAACCACTCCAGGACTAAAGCTGCGTTTGCTCCATGTGCAGTCTGAGTGAGCCATTACATTTAGTGACAGAGAACTGCAGAAGTACAATTCTAACCTGTTTTTTTTCCTGAGTGCAGGTGTTCCACAAAGCAGGCATGGCGGCTCTAAGGAGGAAGTCCTTGTTACTGACAGGGTATCTGGAGTACTTGATCCTGCATTACTACAGCCAGGACCCCTCTCAACCCCAAAAGCCTTATGTGCACATCATCACCCCCTCGGACCCCCAGCAGAGGGGCTGTCAGCTGTCCCTCTGCTTCTCCCTGCCCATACGCCGAGTGTTCCAGGAACTGGAGAGGAGGGGTGTTGCTGTAAGTACCATACAGTAAAAAAGTGTGTATATCTACAGATATATATAGAGTGATTTGTTAGTGATGTCAGCCTCATAATGAAGACTTGAATGTGACATCACAACAGTCACAGAATGCAGATAGTTTAGTTTGGTTACATAAAGTGAGCTGGAGGGCAGGGCAAAATTATTAGATGGAATTTACTGTTTAACTGTCAGATTGCACATTTGGTGACCTGGTTTATGGTTGAATTATCCACATGAAACATCAACTGGTACAAGGTTTACCATCTCCTTCATTGTCTCTCCTAAATAAAAGTTAAGTTTAATTACTTTTTTACATTTCACAATAGCTTCAGAAAGTGCCATTATCCGATTGAAAAAATTTGATTGTTGTCATGTGAACTTTTTTATATTTAATTTTTTGAATCTTGTCCCTGTTTTGTTCAGTGTGACATGCGTGAGCCCAGTGTTCTGCGGGTGGCTCCTGTTCCTCTGTACAACTCCTTCACTGACGTGCACCGCTTCATCGAGACACTGGGGGGCGCTCTGAAGGCCAGCTGCTCCTGAGGGGATCACACAGGAACACACCCTACTCAAGTATTATTTAAGGAACAAGGTCAAAGGCTGTTTGAGATTAAAAATAAAGTATATACTACAATTTATCATGTATCCAAAGGTATCATGTTTGCATAGGGGCATGGACTTAAAGGCCCTCACTGTTTACAGTTATATACCATATCATTATATTAATTAACATTTCTTTATATTAATGAGCATATTATGCATAGGGCTATCTCCCATGTTAAAATGTCTGTCTCTCATCAAAAATAAGCCTCCGTCATGATATTTTCGCAGTTGATACCCCTTAGAAGTGTTACACGATGCTTGAATTAAATAAATCAACCAATAAACAGTTCTACCTCTGCAGACTCAGTCACTCGTTGTGTATGTTGAGTGACACTGGCTAATTACTGTAACTACGACGACAAGGTGACAGGAAGTAGATTGAATTGTTTGGTTTAAGGTGAGAGCCTGTCAGTTAAGTGTGAGCCTGTTTGACAGCTGTGTTGAGGTGTGTCTCCGTGGAGTCTGGTGCAGTGTTTAAGCCTGTCAGTGTGGGGCCCGGGGCCAGTGCGGCTCCACAGGTACTGGCCCTCAGAGTGTGGAACTGTGTGAGGACTAATTACCTTTTATAGTCCTGCTCCTGGCTTGTGTGTGTGTGTGTGTGTGTGCGTGTGATGTGACAGCAGCTCAGGTACACTGCCTCCAGCTCATGTCAGTGTGAATAAAGACATAACCACATTGACTGGACAGATACACAGGTACTGAGGGGACTCTGGAGTAGACATTATACATATACTGAAATACCTTGACGTCAAAATGTCTACATGCAAAATTGTACCAAAATTACTAAAACAATATTTAAATGTGAACATGTTTGGGTACTATAAAAACTGGAAAAAACTGAAGGCAAAATAAAGCTTAAATAAAAATGTAACATTATTATGGAGCACAGATAGGCTTCACCAATGAACTGATTGAGATTGTGTCACTTCTAACAGTGTATCATCAGCGTGGATATTTTTCATTAAGTCTGCAGCCAAATTGGGTTTTTTTATGCTCAGGGGTAATAAAATCAAATATTTAAAAACATTTTTGTGTTTTTAATAAGAGCAAAAAAATGAAAAATGTTTTTGACATGCCCTAATTACGCTAATGATTTTTAATTTTAAAACTATTTCAATCAATTTCAATTATTTCAATCATTTGTTTCACAGTTTTTCATAAACCCATCAATCCAAAGAAGCGTATTTTGTAGTGACAATGTGACCAGCAGATGGAGCCAAACTCCACAGATTGAAACGAGTCAAACCAGGTGTGGAGCAGTGACATGGTGAGGCTTTAAATGCACTGAATATCATCTATGAACGTGGAACCAAACTAACTAAAGTGTTTTATTTGACCAATTTTGTATTTTTACATTATTTATGTACATTAAGTCAGTAAACAGCCAGTGGTAGTTGGTAGTTTATTAAGTGATTTGATGTTTGTTCCAAAAATGCTGCTACCGTTTTTTGTTTGTTTTTTATTCATACAAACAATGTATTTTGAAGTAATTTTTATTTCCCTGTTAAAGTGGCCTAAAATCTCCATAAATTACTCCTGGATATTTTTGTCGTCGTTCTTTTAGTTCATAACACCTTGCCAATCCCCAATCTCATCTGATCTCAGAAGCTAAGCAGGGCTGGACCTGGTTAATATTTGGATCACTCACCTTATAAATGTAGTGTGAGTGTTGGTGGTGATCGAAAAACTAAATTATGAGGCAACTTGGAACATCTGGAAAAATGCTTTATAAGGCCAATCATTTAAAAAGCCACCCAAAACAACAACACAGAATTCCTTACATTACCATTGTATTTGATCAGAACTGGTAGTTTTAAAGTAGACCCCTGTAGTTCCCTCACCAAATCATGCCCAACCTCCTCAGCCTGGTTTTAGCTTTGGGCGACAGTTAAAACAATACAACCTTTGCATATTTGAAAGTCCATCTATCAACATGACGGATACATAACCAGCCTGACACTGAGAACGCTGGACTTCAACAGAACCTGCACCTTGGCACAGACTAACCCAAACTGACAGAGGTTGCGGGGTCAGATCTTGTCAGACACCACACAATGCCATATTTGGCTTATGTTTATCCGTATGACTGTCAAAGGAGGGAGGGAGGAGAGGAGGGGTCAGGCAGGAGTATCCCGAAGACACAGGGATAGGGTTGCTTGTTCCGGTAACACAGCTGACCCCCCTGGATGCGCTTACCTTGTCATCTCACAGCACGGATCAAAGCCCAGACGAGACCGAAATAGTCCCTCGACCTTGGACTGCGAGATGGGGGCGTGACGGGGGCTGACACGTGCATACAGGAGACAGGTTTGTGCAAAATAGCTCCAGGAAAAGAAATGAATAAATGAAAAAGTTTAATTTTGGTGTCAAATAAGTTCTTCTTCAGTAAGGGTATTTGTAGTCTATTCTTTCAAGGCATTTTAGGAGGCAAGTTGACCCCCTTGATGTGACCCCTATTTCAGTAACGCAAAAATATGCAATTTCTACTTCTTCTTCTGCAAAATACACCCAAAAAACCCCAATTCAAATTAATTTAAAATCTGAAACCATTCCAGTTCCCCATACCCCTGATAGGGAAATACTGATTACAGCCTTCTAAGTGTTATTTATAGGTGATGCAGGAAGAATTTTATGTCATGTTTACTGTTTTTATAGTGTGTATGTGCAAAGATTAAACATAAGAATCCTTATTTGTTTTGTCTGTCTGAAGCAAAATTATGCTATTCGAAAATTACCAAAATTCCTTCTTCCAGCTTCCTACTTCTCTTGTAGGGGAAGATATAAGTAAAGTCTTTTTAAAAATCTATCTATGGACATTTCTGTACAAAATAAAAAAAAATGTGCAAATCTGAACCAAGCATGTGGCGTACCTCCATACCGCCAGCAGAGGGCAGTGAAGCACCACGTAATAGAGCCCACTGCTGCACGCGCTCCTCACTGTGACCTCTGACCCCATCTCTGCACAGTCTGTTCTGAACAACCCTTACTTCAAATACATGAGACAACACTCACTTAGTCTATTGTCCAGATGAATACAGTGACTCTTCCTTATAACATAATAAATTACATAAAATAGTATAAGAAAAATGTCAATTCATAATGAGTGACTTTCTTTTTTCATTTACCAACAAAAATATAAATGAAATGAGCTATTGTTCATGTAAAAATTTAAATAAAGCACTTAAAATACCTGATAAAATACAGCTACTTTTTTTTTGCAACACTTGAAATCAGATTAATGCAAAAAAAATTAAATAAAATAAATACTCACTGGGATTGTCGTCAGGTCAGGTTATAAGAAAATAAAAAAAAAAACAAAAAACAGATCAAGTCTGTGCCATGGCTTATTCACGAATTCCCAAGACAATGAAGTAGTAGTAGCAGTAAACAAGATTTTTGGCCAATATAAATGTAGCAGTATTTTAGCAGTTCAGGATTCGGCCACTTTCTGATCCAAAACAGATTTTTTTGTTTTGCTTAGTTTAAAAATAATGCATCAAAAACTACTCTCAACCCATTAAACACACATAAAAATACATAAGTAAAATATATAGTGTACGGTTATATTAAATGCACATTACAGTTTTAAAATGCCATACAGTAAGCATACAAAATACACTTTTCCAAAATTTTGCAAATCAAAAATTGAGCAAAAGTGTATTTCAAATTCATGTATTCTTTTATTGATATTTGTTTACATGAGCAGATGTTAGCATGGACTCCTTATAAAACGATGGTATCTCTTCTGGAACGTTTCAAAGATGGCTGACATGTTTTCTCAGCACAACAATAAAAGTGCAACTGTGCAGCTGCAAATTGCACTAAAATTCTCCGGTCTCAATCCGTGAATTATTAATGAGCTCCCAGCCAAAACTCCGGCAGGGTGAGAAGTCCAAAAGAACGATAATTATTCCACAGAATGAGGGATGAATAAAGTAGTGTGAGTGGGAACGGGCAGAATGTACAGCTCGGAGGGACAGAAGCAGATCAGTATTTTTTTATTTAAATTTGCAATGCTGTGAGTTTACATTATCAGGATATAGAAATGCCTGAACCCGAAGAGAAATGATCCACAGTTTTAACAAATCTACTTCAAACATATATATAAATATTTAAATGTATTGTAATGAAATATTTTCTTTATCCTTCAGATCCTTAAGAAGTTCCTGTCTCAGATGGAGGGAGGAGCCAGCATCACGGTATTCATTATAATTATCTCCAGAAATATAAACAAAGGATCTGGTCATTGCTATAGTGAAAAAGTCTCTATATGAAGATGCTGTTTGTTATTTATGCTGTAGATCCTCCAAGATCCTTTATCCTGCACTGGTGACATACATAAAATCTACTTTAAAGGAACTGCATGTAGCCTAATGTCCATGTTTATGTTATAATTTCTCAACACAAAGCCAAGAGAAAAGCCTATTTGTGTCCTCTAAATGTTAAGGCACTAACCCAGGTTCAGCTGTGATTATTTTTCCTTTTTAAAACTGTATGCAGGTTACACACTGTTCCTTTAACCTGCAGATAGAGGACACAAACAAGTTTTTGTCATTCTCAGCATACGGACAGGCCATGTCTCATGCTGCAGAGGCTGCACTAGCACTCATTCAAGACTGGCTGCAGGAGCTGGGGTTTAGGTAGTGACTATTCAAATCAGAAAGAGGCATTTTAGGTTTAAACCAACTGGCTTTCACACAAAAAAAATAAAAAAATAAAAATCTTGGTTATCATGTCTAATGTTTTTGTAATTATGAATAAATCAGCATTATGATTTTTTCAGTATTTGAACATGCTTACCTCATATCTGGGGAAACATCCTTATTAAATTTCAAATAAAAATCAGTTTGTTTAATTATAAATTATTCAAGTTTTAGAACTACATTATAACTTTTTTTTTTTACACTTTACAGCTTAAAATATCAAAAGATTATATCCATGTAATTTCTCCTTTTTTGGTCCTCCTTATGGCATGGGATCAAATCTGTATTTTCAATCACCTTGAGCAGTGATGACTTTAAAAGGTCTGATTGTTGATTTAAAATATGCTGAAATACTGATGTTGAACATATGTAAAAACCAACAGAAAACTCATTTTAAACGCCTGTGAAAAGATCTCCTCTGACCAGACCAGACATGCCAAAAGCTGGTCAGGCAGCTGTGCACCAAACAATTTTGACAACTTGTATTAGATTTCACTTTTAAAGGAACCTCCAGGAGTGGAGCGTCTCATCTCATCTCCTTCTGGTGTTTGTGTCCAGTTTGTGCAGAAGATCCGGACCACACGTTTAGTCTTCTTAACGCCGGACGACAGAACAGAGGCCCGCGGTGTTCTTCTCCTTAATCCTCCGCATCTTGGGTAAAAGATCCAGAGAGGGAGAGGGGTTATTTGTGGCGTGGCTGCCCCGGGGAAGAGCTCTGTGTCAGGCTGCATCTCCTTTGAGTTCAGCCTCTGTCCTCTGCAGGTCTGCACACACACAATATACTACTGCTCCCCCTGCTGGGCGACTGCAGTAATTGAGGTAAACTATTAAAGGGAGGCTATGTAGAATTTGTATTTTGAACTTTATAAACATGACAAGAATCAATCAGTCAATCAAATATTTATTTTACTGATAACTGTGGTAATGCTGATTTATTCTAAAAAAAAACAAAACAAAAAACAATTGATGTGATGGCCAAGTTGTTTTATATTTCATTTTTATGTTTTGATTTTCTAGCTGATTATCCGATCAGAAAGCAGAATGAGCCTCACATGGCCTATCCATATAATGAGAATGAGAAAAACTCCTCATGCAGCTTAAAACATTGGCAACCCAAGTGATTGTGATTGTTTTTATCAGCTGAAGAAATGTCAGTATATCTGTATAAATATATCTGAACAAGCTTCACTGTTGCTTTTGTATAACGTGACCATTACGCCTTTTAGAGCTTTGTAAAGTAGCTTTTCTTCTTCAGTACGGCCACAAACACACAGGAGTTAGAGCAGTGAAGTGTCTCGTTTATAAGACTGAAGGAGGCAGAGGAGGCAGAAAGCACAGGGTGTGGTGAATACAGCCCTGTTTGGACCCTGGCCTGGTGAAGTCCACGGTCTAGTCCAGTCATCCTGAGACTCACCTAATCCCCCAGTGCTCCTGGTTTAGGCCCGGACCCATACCTCCAGCAGAAGAATGTGCCTCTGTACAAGGAGATAACCAGTATGGAACTTCACTTTGTTTCATGTTTGTGGTGTAGAAAATGAATGAGTTTGTGGTTTATGGCAGGTTGACACTTAGACATTTATTATTTGCTAGATCGGACAATTTTAAGGATGCTCTTCTTACTGAAAGCTTTAAAAGGACACATGTAAAGTTTAGATTTTAAATTCCATAAATACAACTTAACTCTGTCCCCAGATACTTAGTTAAAGAAAACATTGTGATGACTAAGTTACTGTATGTTATAATTTTGTATTTTGCTTCTCAAGACAAATACCCCCTGCAGCCAATTATTAACCAGTGCTAGTGCAGCTTCTGTTGGAATAATTGAGAAAGGTAATTTACAATCTGTCACTGTGTCTGTGTAATCCCTCAGTCCTGGTAGGATCCATACTAAAAGAAAATTAAATTCTGTCAACTGGAGAAAATTTTAAAAACATTTATTTAAAACTTTTGTCCAGTTGAAAGAATTTAATTTTCTTGAATTTCTTGAATTTTCTTTTGAACAAATGATCCACAGTTGAAAGCCATCTGAAAGGTAAAGTGGAAACAAGCGGAGAAAAAAAGTGAAACAGAAAGTTATAAATAAAAGCAAACATCAGGAATGAGGCTATGGCAGGTCAAGAGAAGGTGGGAAAAACGTAAAAAAAAATGCACACAAAAAGATTTCTAAAACAAATATCTAAAACCACTTAAATTAAAATGATATTCCAGTCAAAAATCGCTAGAGTGGAGTTTGAGTGTGTTGCCTTGTTGTCCTGGTAACGCAGTGAAAAGACCTTAAAACAGACAATGTCCAGCGTGCCACCACAGATAAGCATGGACCCTTCTCTAAACAACACTTTACCCCAATCCCAACTTCCATTAACCTGCAGGACTCCAGTTAATTGAGAGCATAGCGGACTACGATCTATCACTGTACAGCGTGGCCAATTTCTCTCTTTCTTTCTCACCTCTTCACATCTGCTCTTGTCATGTCGGATGCCCAGAAACCGGTAATTATTGCAGAGATAATAAAAAATAGGGTTGGTATGGTATATAACGCTGGTAAGACAAGACAATACCAGGGATGACTTGTCCAATCTTTGATAAGCTAGATCACGTTTAAGAGTTAAAATAGCCAAAAATTTGCATAACGGTTAAGAATTAAGAATGTCCATGCTTTCTGGGATCATATGTTCATTATGTTGAGATGGTCCCTCTTATCTTCACGAAGGTTTGAGAGATATTTTAATCTTCGCACCAATAGCCTTAAGCCGTGGTGCGAGCAAGGGGCTAACTTTTGTACCCGCTAATCCCTCACTAAGGGGAGGTCACGTTTGTCAAAAAATGCGGCAACGGCAACACGGAATTTCTCAGGCTTAATTTGGAATTAAAAATGCATGCGATTTGTGAACTTTAGATCTCCGGAGAGCGCGGTAAACAAGTGCGGAGTAGAGAGTCTTTTGAAGGCGGAGGGGGGACGTGGTTGGAATGGAGGTGCAGATATTACGGAGGTTGGAGGAAACGGCTTGTTGACCTGAGTGGCCTCTTCAGTCAGATCAGTCGCGGTGGATTCATTTGCACTGGAACAACGCGTGCTAGCCCCAGGGGAAAGCACAATGCTGTTAGTTAGCCAAAACACCATTTTTACATTTATGTATTTGATTAATTTTGAGTCCGTGTTGTCCGGGTATCTGGGACTCCAGTCAGGAAATGTGTATCTGAGAAAGTGGTAGAATTTTTCTATAGCTTTGCCTTGAAAGTTCAACAGTATGGCATTAAAGGCTCAAACACACCTTGGAAAAATATGAATTCTTGTGGTTAGCACTATCAAAACAGTCCTGGGTTCGATTCCCAAATGGCACAGGGCCTTTCTGTTTGGAATTTGCATATTGTCCCTGCGTCTGGGTGGGTTTTCTTCAGGTACTTTTTGGACCACTTTTATTTGAGTTATATATTTTGAAGTAACAGTATTCCTACTTGTGTACAATTTTCTGTTCATCCTCCAGCTACTCCTAACCAAGAAAAAAATAGACTTTTAATGATCTCTTGCACTTTCAAACTACTTCTTTACTCGAGTCTGAATTGAAGTTTAAGCACTGCAGCATTCATTCTATATCCCTAGTCCCTCCGTGCCCCACCCACACAGAGGTGATGGTCAGGACGGGACCAGCAGACAGTTTGACCACCGGACCCCCTCCCTCTGTTGGACCCCCCCATGACGGATGGTGTGTGGCCGGAAAGCAGCGCGTTTATCAGTTCACAGCCCCCCCTCACTCAGACTGATTTTATCCAACTCTATTGGATTTACTCATTTCCTTCTTGAAGACGAATGGGCTGCGATACAACGACTCTGCTTTATTGTCCACAACCTCTGCCCGATTATTACGGATGAGACTTTCATGACTTTTAGACCAGACAATAACTTTACTGTTTTCGGGTTCAGTTTAAACCATGAGGATAAAGAAATGTTACTAAAAGGTACTAAAACCCTAGTATGTAAATAGAATGTTTCATGGTATGGCATTAAATGTACCTATCTCCATGGAGACAAGCAAAAGACCAAAGTATGATCTAATTAAGGTAAATTTAACTGAAATGATACAACATAGATAAGTGTAATGTCATACTGTGGCACATTCCAGACAAAACAATAACATCTCCATGGAGACAAGAAAGCAACAGACTCTCCAACTGAAATGTTGCGTTGCCAGATTTAAAAACAGAAATTCTAAAATTCTATTTTCACTTTGTCCTAAAGTAGATTGTAGGTCCTGTTTTAGTCCTGGTTTAGTAACAAGCAAGTTTTTGTTGATCACATTATGGGGTCTAAAATCTGAAAAACAAAACAAAACAAACAAAAAAAAGATTAAAATCAGTATACACACTCTTAGAAAATACTCCCTACAGCTGTACAACAACTTAATCTCAAGTAACGGATAACCTATGCCCTGTCAATCAGCAGAGTATTTACAGTGTTGTTCTTGTCTCTTGTATATAATTTATTACTTATTTTTCTATTTTATTTTGATTTGTACATATACATTTATTTTTATAATTATGTCTCATTTGACACGTGTCTCTTGCTCTTTTTGCTACACCATCTATTTTTGTTACTGTTATTATTTTATATTGTGATGTTTGAGCTGCTGTGTCCAAATAATTTCCCTTGTGGATCAATAAAGTTTGTTTAAGTCTAAGTCTTATGGGGACAAAAACCAGGTCCCCCCATAACATAAAACCTTTATCAGATCAACAACATGATTTCAAGCTCAGATATGGGTTAAAATAAGCGAAGTTTAGAGTTGGGCAATAAATACGTATATAGTTCAGTTTACCAAAAATGAATTTAAATCAATGTAATACAAATGAAAGGTGAAATTCAGGAATAGAAAAATAAGCGCTACAGACAGCATTCTTTTCATGTACTTAACCAGAGCAGACCTGAGCTGCCGAGGTGTTGTGTGCTGTGAATTAAAGCGTGCGCACTGGCATATGTTCCACCCCTCCTCTCCTCCCTCACCCACTCCCCTGCCCTCCCTGTGAGGACAGACGGAGCACCTGTGTGTGTCAGGTAATTTCACACTCTCACAGGCGTGCAGCCCGCCCCCAGCCACTACTCATTACCTGTCCCGCGCACCTCGAACGCACCGCAGACACACAGGGAGTCCTTGAATGCACCGCGGAGCCCTCCCGGAGCTCGTGCAGGTGGAGGTGTACATGGAGGTGCGTAGAAAGTGTTAGGCACATAGTTGTTTGGAGTGGTACCTGGAGGGGGCTTTTTGAAATGATGAGCTCTGAGTGCACACATGCTTTCACTCAGCTTCGACTGAAGAATTTAACGCTTCAGAGGTTTTTGAAGAGGGGAAACACACACGACACCTGTGAATGATCTGATGTAAGATTTTTTATGTTTTTTTTTAGCTTAATCTATTTGTTCTTTTTCTAGTTCTACATGTTACACTGTTGATGGTTTATTTACAGTGATAAGGTAAATAAAAGTGTCAAAAGTGCCACACTATTGATCCATAGTGCTCAGTATGCCATAAGTTTTTATGCTGCCCATGATTTTTTTTATTAATTAAATTTACACATATGCATTTTATTAATTTTATTATTATTACGTATCTTATACTTATTTGTACTAACAAATTTGTCAGTAAGTTGTAATGAATGTAGTGATTATGTAATGTTTCCCCATGATTTTTTTCCCACCTGCAATTATTATTATTTTCCCCAAATGCTGTATTTATTTATGTACTGTATGTATTTATTGTTTAATATCCATTATTGTTATCCAGTTTACCTATTTATATTGAGCTGAATGTAGTGGTTGTGTAATTTTTTTCCATAATTTTTCCCAACTCTATTTACTTTTTTTGTATTACTACTTCAGTGTGACGAGATTCTATTCCTGCGTAATAATAATGGCGTAGTCAAAGGTTGTTTTTGATGATTTAATGAGTAATGTTCCCAAAAAGTTTGAAGGATGCTTCTCTGTATAGGCCTTGGCCCAGACTGACTGAGGGAAGAGAGTAGCTCTGTTTTATCCACCAAGGCTCCTCCCCCAGGCCAATTAATGCAAAAATACTGGTTACAACTTAACAATAATAAAATAAATAAATAAATACAAATATGGAAATATGCAAAAAATGCATTTTATAATATAGCCATATCTATACGCCTTAAAACCAGGAAAAATAATACAATTCATTTAGGGGGAAAATGGCGTCTTGTGGTGACGTCACTATGACGTCAGACGCCAATGTCCCGCGCATGACGACACAAAAACAGGAAGTGAACGAGGCGCTCGGTTTGACGTTGGGGACTTGTGAACGGGAGGTGAATACTGTTTTAAAGTTTGTTGGAGGACAAAACTATGGACATGGATCATTTAACAGCGGCCAAATGTGGAGCCAAGACCACTGCGGAAGTGAACATATTGCGGAATGAAGGAACAGACAGGTAAGTGGCTAGCGCCTGATTGTATGTGTGCACCTAGGTTAGCGACGGGGCCTCTCCGTCACATTCAGTTTACACATATGTTTTATTTATTTGCGGATTACATTTTTAAAATCACAGCTTGTCTTTATTTTTCCAAATTGGCCTATATTTACAGTAGGTTGTGATGTATGCAGGATTATCAGACTACGTCACTTTGCGCTCTACTGCGCATGTCTCCTGCAGAAAGAGCCGCTGTCCTGTCAATGGATCTATTTAAATAACTCCTGTCCTGTCCGGGCCTGTCCTGTCTGGGCCTGTCTGGTCTCATCAGTGTCTTGGAGGATTTCAGCAGATTTCAGGCTCTCCCGGGGGCGGGGCTAGGTGCATCGATCAGGTATGAGTTGATGTCCGGCTACTGAAGTTTGAGACATTTCTTCCCGTCATTTACGCACCCAGCAGCATTTTCATATGGGCCATTAAGAGGTATCCCCCTCACTAATGTTAATTTAGTATCATAACTTATTTTAACTGTTTTAGTGCGCTGACTAAGCGCTAACTAGTGTTGCAGCTTCATGTTAACTGCGCAAACAGCGGCGCTTTCTGCACTCAAGCTGCGCGCGCATCTGCTCTGTTGATAAAGTAATCCGTCCATAAAGGAACAATGTTATTTATTTATTTATTTACATTAATCCATAATATTCATAGGACTCCTACACCAAAATATCAATACAAATATTACAAAGGAAACGTATATTATTACAGAAACAGTTAAATCCCATATATATGAAACCATATAATATAGCTGGTGGAATTGCTTGCTCTCTCACCATTGATCTTCCAAAACCTGAACTTAACATAACCAGACTTATGTAAACAAATGACTCACGTCTACCAGGCTCCAAAACCGCACCAGGTTTTGCCCACCATGCCCCTGTGTCCTGAGGAGAGCTGAGGCTATGACACCACCCTGATGCCTTCCCCTCTCCTCTTATCCCCCTTTCCTCCAAACACATACCCCAGAACAGAGCTGTGACCGCCAGATTTTGTAGTAGATATACTTCCTCTTGCATAGTTGTTATTTAGCTATATAGAATGTCTCAGTTGTCTCAAAACACAACTGTCTAATGTTTGTGTAATCCTTCAGTCATCCAGGTAGGCTCCATAGCAAAGGAGAAATTCAATTCTTCCAAATGAACAAAAGTTTTTTTAGTCAAATACATTTCACAGCTCATCCAGCTGCTTCTTCACTTCTGGTCAGACGCTGGTGGACACTGCCTTATATCTGCCTGAAGGGAGGAGCTAACTGCACCGAAACTACTCTGAAACTAACACACCTCCTTGTTTACAGTATCAGTTTGTTAGCTAGGTCTGTTGAACTGCACCAAGTGTGAATTGTGCTCGAGTCATATTAGCAGAATCGTTTAGGCCCCTGATGGGTGATTTTACACCTCTGAGCATACAGGCTATCACTGTTGTTTTTTTTTTGTTTTAACTCTTGTCCATTTGACAGAATTGAATTTCTCCCTTGCTATACAACTGTCTAATTGCTATCTTTGCTCCTCTCTGTATAAACAAACATAACAGCAATGCTCTGATCAGTCAGAGCTCAACAAATACATAAACTGTGGTTTAAAACAACTTAATTCAGCTTAAATTGTTTAACGTGCAATACTGATCTAAAATCCTACTAAAATTGCATAAAACTTACTTGTAATTTCAGTTGTATTTTTTCTTGTGTACTTTGACTAATACTACAAATTTGGCAGTAGTACTTTTTATTTTAAGCCATGTAACACTTATTTTAGTTCAAAAATACCACTGGTATTTTATTTTTAACCTTGCTATTTGCTGAATCAGTTATTGACATATGACATGGCACATCACAAACGTACAGTACGCGATACCTGATCTTTGACTTCTGGTTAGGTCTTGTATCACATGTCTGTACTGAATCTGCACATCTCAACACTTAAAGGTGCACTGTGTAACTTTTCATGTGGATGGTCTAAATTCTTGTCTTCAGAGATATTTTACTGCCTAAAATGTGTTAATTTTTTTTTTTTTTTTTGTATTGTACTGTATTACATTGTACAGTTATTATTTTTTTCTGTATACTTTTTTCCATTTAATTATTTATTTATTATTTTTATTATTATATATATATATTTTTTAGATCACCCAGTGTTAAATTTACCCATTCCTCTTAATTCATAGTGTACTTCTTGTGTACTGAACAGTTTTTGGATATTGAATGGTAGTATATTTTTGTTTGCTTTATACAAAAGCAAAGCAGTGTAGAATTTTACTTAATCAAAAATTTTTAATAATTTTGATTTGAAAAACAGGTCGTTTGTATGATCCAGGTAACAAAACTTATGCATTATTCTCAGAGCACGTTTTTGCAATTTGAAAAGGGGAAGAAGTAAAGTTTGGTAACTGTTGCCCCAAATCTCAATACAATACGTCAAATATGGAAGTATGGGTGAGCAATACAGTATGTAAAGAGCCTTTTGATTAAAAATGTATTTCATTTTGTTGATTACCGCTATACTTTTCGAGACCTTAGATTGTGTTTATCTGATGTGTGGTTTCCAGCTTAGCTTTTCGTCTATCATTACACCTAAATATGTATTATCAGAAACCCACTCGATTTTAACACCATCAATATGAATTGAAACGATATGAATTTATTTTATAATTACCAAAAAATATAACCTTTGTCTTGAACCTTTGTTTAAATTTAGGGATAACTTATTAGTATCCATCCATAATTTGATTTTACTTAGTTGTAATTAGTTAATTATAATTGTCATTAGAATAAAATATATTGGTGTCATCTGCAAATAAAATAATTTTTAGTATATCAGATATTTTAAATATGTCATTTATGTATAAATTAAATAATTTCAGTTCATTTTGCTCTGTGTAGCCAAATAAGTCCAGTTCTGATTGATCCAAACTATTGAGTCTTTCCTGTAGAGCTGTATAACAAGTCATTGTTATATTTAAAACAGTAATTATTAATGTCAGCTTAACTGCTCAGTTCTCATACCTCGTGAGATCCAGAAGTTGGTTGAGATCCCACTAGGGCTTCATTGAATTTATCCAGATCACTCAGGGCCTTGACCACCAGCACCTTTGCCTCTTCTGGTGAGCCATTGAGTTTTATAAATATTTTGCAGTTGCTGACCCCAGTACCTTGGATAAGCCTTTGCTTCTTAAGCTGTCTGGCCCTCCTGGCGATCTCTACGTTGATTCTTGAGTACTGCTCCAGCTCGTTCACTCTCCTTTCCAGGAGCGCAATCCACTTGTCTCGCTGTTTACTTTGCGCAATTCTTTAATTTCCTCAATTACATTCAGGCTCTTTTTTTGGCAACTTCTTCAATCAAGGATTAAGGTGACTTCTTGAGTTTGTCAGCTTCCTCCACCGTAGTATTTCTCTTCTGTGGCGTGTTGATTCGCTTAGGCTGTCCTGACCGCGAGCAGCGGCGGCCAGAGTTGCTTGTGGCTAGCTTTATACAGCTAATGCTGGGTATGAGCCAAATGCGATCAGATGGACACTCGGGTATCAAAAGTGTCCAGCGATTGTTCAGTGCTTAATCAATGTCTGTAATCCTTCACGAAAAACTGTAATCCCTGATCTGTAAAAGTAAATAGAATCCAGGTGTCTTAACGCCGCACAATTCGAACCCTCAACCACACAACGGAACCGGAAAAACCATCCAATATTTACTTTCAGATAACCAAGATTCTGATAAAGAAAAAGTAGAATAAATCTAGTTTAAATCTATATTGGTCCTAAGAAAACAGACCAACAGTGCAGACCCAAAACCTGTACCCAAACACAAAATAAATCAATACTTAAAAATCCAAATATGAATTGTCTGGTCTGTGCTTGGTGTCATATTTAGTTGTCCACAGATATTTAGTTTTCTTGTGGGCTGGCATAGATCAGGTCTCCGTGTAAACTCCCCCTTGGGACCAGTGCGGCACAGTGAGGTGGAGGTGAGGCGGTCGATTCTCTTGGCACTTACAGTTAGCGTAGCGCGGTTGGGATGCTAACGCACTCACACATTTGTTACGACCGCTTCCCAGAACATGCTTGGGTGTGCGGGCGGTATGGGGGGGAGTTCCTGGCACCGTCGGATACAACAAGTCCCCCTCTCCGTAAGACGAGAGATTGTCAATGCTCCTGACACTGAACCGCCGCCCGCCGATCAATCGATACTGACACCACACCTCCACACGTCAAGAACCCCCCCCCCCCCATACTGCTGCCTGTAAAAGTTTAGCATTACCAATAGGGCCCTCCTCCAAACCCCCTCCCTCACCACCATCTCTTTTGTGCATTGTGCGTGTTTCAGTTCCCCAATACATGAATCTCATCTTTGTAAAATAATAATAATGCATTAGTCTTATATAATGCGTTTTCCAAGTTTCAGATACTGTTTCATGCATTCATCAGTGGTGGAATGTTTTGAAGTAAAGTTCTATGCAAATGTAAGTACAAATTTTAGGTATGGGTATACATGATATTTTATGCTTTACTTCACTACAAAGCATCTATACTTTCTTCTGCACTGCCCTTTTGAACTGGACTGAAAAGTAAAAGTATTTCTTTATTGTTGTTTGAGTCCTGCTGAAAAGGCTGAGGATTTATTTTCATCAAGTTTGCAGTTTTAAGCAAACAAAAATATACAAAAAACAGCTTGAGAAAAAGAACAATAGATTAAATTGTTTCTACGGAACTTTCAACACAAATCTGTATAAAAATCAGTACATTTGAAGCCTTTAAGCCGTGTTAGAATACTGTTACCTCCTCTCTGTCTGTCTACAACTCCAAAGCTCAGTTCTGCTCTGCTCTGTTCCACCTTATGATGTCATGTAGTGTTGGTTTTCAAATTAACAGCTACCTTTTTAACTTTGTTTAGTAGAGATTGGCAATTCTAGGGCTGAAATTATCCAAATGATTCTAGTGAAGGGGTATGGAATTTAAAAACAGAGTGGAGCACTGCATTTCCACATGACATCACAAGGTGGAAAAGAGTATTTTCTGTTTGAGAAAGCTAAATATGCAGGGTTTGTGTTAAAAATGTGTGAATGAAACAAAAACAACTCCGGGTATGTTTTTGATGAGGAAACACAACACTGATCAGAAAATAAGTAAGTAATATGGGCCCTTGGAAATAGTCAGCGATTATTTCAGTATTTGTTTAACTTACTCACTCTCACACTGCATTCATAAAGACAAGGTGCTGAAATGCCCAAGGACACAACCACAATATGCACTGGAATTGAACCAGCAACCTTTTGGTTCCTGGGCGAACTATCACCATTGAGCCACTGCTGTGTTTTCTAGCAGCTCCAATTTCAGCATCCTTGACTCGATGACCAATACATAACCACATTTCACGTTATTTACAAAACATCTGACATATGGCTGTCCTCCTTATGTACAATCAATAGCTGATATTGCACCCCCAACCCCCCAGGACTGGTTATAAAAGTTTAGCATTACAGATGAGCCCACTGCCCACCCCTACCCTCCTACCCAATCCCCTGGTATCACAGCATGTTTACTGTTAACATTTTGATGGGTGATTATCTGTTCACATCAAAACCCATTCCAATCCACTAGCGTTCTATAGGCGAAGTAATACACATTCGCCTTTTTACACTTTTTAAACGGAATTTGAAATCAAGCCAAGATGATTAAAGTTTTTTTTTTCACTGCATGGGAGTCACAAAAGGGACGAGATTCTCCAGCTAGCCCCCTTTGGTTCAGAGAGGTGGAGCAGTTAGCTTTGGGGGCACGTCATTTAGCTTTTAAGTCTACGCTGTCCTCCCCCCAAGCGCTTCCAATGGTTGACAGATTTCGCCCGCCTGAGTATACTGGCGTCTGGCTTTGATAACGTAGCTCATCTCATCGGATCAGAACGTGTTTACTATCGCTGCGGCAACAGAAGTCACAGAGATGGGTTGAAAACTGTGTTCTCTTAATGAAGGCCCTGGTAATCATGCGATGTACACCCCCACCACTACCCCGAGGTCACGTGGCTTGCCTGGATTTTTAAGGCGTTTGGTACAGTTTGGTTCATTATGAGGAGCAGGCACCGTGACGCCCTGTCAACATGGCCGAGCTCATTTGCCATGCATCTGGTTTGTGAGGAACATAGAAACATAGAGGGCCAGCCATGTTGGAAAAAACACAGCTAGAACATGAATGACCAACTGCTCTGACTCTTGAGCCGACTTATACACTCAATAAATGGACATACATTTTTGTCTAATTTAAATATGAATTAAATTGTTTGTAATCCCTCGTTCATCAAAGAGTGGTTCATGGTAGAAAAGGTTTCAAAGGTAATCATCTGGACCCTGTTTTTAAAACCAAAACATTTTGAGTGCCCCCCAGATCCAAAATGATGGCATGGCAGCTAAAACGTCATAATTTCAAAAACATTGTCCAGATGACCTGTGAAACTTCATGTACCATTCACTTAGAAAAGATATTTTACACCTTAGAGATTTTGTTATGGTTGACTTGCAATGAATATGCACATTTGTGTCATTAAGTACACCAAGAAGAATGGCCATTGGATGGTTGATTGATTTTTCAAATTTAATCGTAATTTAAACAGGAATGTCTCACTGATATTGTGAATCTTTTATAGGGGAGTCTAGGCCCAGAGGCGACCTTTCTGTATACATTTTGGAGAAATTGGAAAGCACCTGGAAGAAAAATCCATGCACAGGTAGAATATGCAAACTCAACACATTTCAGTCTCTATCCACTCCAGGAATCAAGCCTGGAATCTTCTCACTGAGAGACAGAAGTGATCATCAATATGCAACCATGCCTCCTCCAATATTATATTATACTATAAATCTAGACTAAACATAATTCATTCAATTCATGGCATATAATACACATTATAGGTTCAAAGGGACAGTCTCAAACCATTGCATCATAAAGCTGAAATACCCAGCTCTGTTCTGCACTGAACCCTGAAAAAAAAAGTTTACAGCTCTTCCTTGTGCCAAAAATATCTGTTGAAAGGATTTGTGGAAGCAGTTCCTTACGTGACCTCACCTCTCCTCCCCCTGTACACCTTGGCCCGTTGAGGTGATTGGCAGTTGTTCATCTCCTATTCCTTGTTTCTATTATAGCTTGTGTGTTGAAACATTGAAACCTGCGAAAACCATGGAAAAACACAACCGAAATCCATCTTTGCTACGTGACGCGAGGCTCTTAACATTCTGAAAGACGCAATAAAGCTCCGTCGTGAATGTTTGGTGCAGTTCGTATTGTTCTAGTGCCTTGTTTACCTTCAGTGTGCCTTGCTCTCCATTCCTGCATCTCCACCTGTCACCCCGCGATCATTTATAACCCATGCCGGTGCCTTGGACTTGCAAACAACGCCAGGACTGTATGACTCTGTTATATTTATACCAAAAAGAAATGTAAATATTTGATTTTAATGGCCGTACATTGGATTGTTACCTTGGATGGATTGTCTGGCTGTGTTTACGCGGTTTTTGTGAGAATTGTGCTGTGCAGTATTAGTGAAAACCTGAGGCAGACCAGCTGAACCGTGCTCAGATCAAACTGCTGTTTAGTTTGGGAAGGAGAGGTGTATTGTGTAAGCCACTTGTGATATGTAAGCATAAATGAAATGTCTTTTGTGTGCTCTCGAAAGTCCTATATCCAATTTTTTCCCCCTGTATTTGAGCAAAATATGGCTTACTCCAGTACAGATATCTTGTATAAGCAGCTTTTGAGGTCAAAATAAGTCCACTGTGTGCTCTCTGCCTCTAATTAGAAAGCATTTTATTGTCTGATAATCGGGAAGTGCTCATTAGCATGCTAGCTGTCGCTGGCTTTACCATCATGGCATAAGTTAAGTGAGGAATAACTTTGGATCACAGCAAACGGTTTAGAATGAACTAATTCTGTTTTGCAAATTTTTTACAGGGTTAAAATCAGGGACAGCACCTTGAACAAGTCTATGAAAGTGGTGCAGTGGGTTAAGTTATCACCCATGGACCAGAGAGTACCCAGTTTCAGTGTGTCCCACAGAAAATTCATTAGTCAAGGTGGTGGTGGTGTCAAATGAAAACGCAGGAAACACTGCAGTTTGTATACAAGCTAGGTGAACACAGTTATGAGTAACAGTTATGTTACTCCACTTTAGTAACAGAAAACTAGTTGAAACAGGAAGAGCATCTGGCTTTATACATTAATGCATATGAACCATTGGTGCATGCTCAATGGATTTAGCATTTATCCCTGAACTAGAAGATTTTTTTGTTGATAAGAAATTTTAGTATTGTGAAAGATGTCCACTTTATTGTTTGGCCTTTCAGACATTCAATTAAAGGTGTACTATGCAACTTTTCTGATGGGAGGTCAGATGGTTGACCCTCCTTGTCTCTATGATAATGTTGCTTAATCCATCTCCATGGAAACAAGCAGGTTATGCCACCAAGTTATAGATCAACTATGTGAAGAGGTGACCCCAATCACAACTTTTATTATTCTGTATGTGAGTGAAAAACAGACTTTAAAACTTTCATGTTCTGGTTGAACACAATAAAGTAGTAAAAGTTTAAACGAAAGTTATCCATGTATGTTTTATATTTATGTAATGGCCAAAATCATTTCATCATTATTGGTAACGGTATTCAGAAAACTTGTAAAATTAGGTCACTATATGGCATACTTTACATTCAGTTATAATGGGGGCATTGGGGTAGCTATATGTACTATGATCATTAACAAAATGTAAACTTTTCAAACTGATAAGAGCCTTAACTTGAAAATAATTACAAATCTCACTTCAAAAATGCTCTCTAAATGGGGACATAGTATCTTGCATGCTGTTACTTAACCTTGATGTAGGATAAATATAGATAAATTGGATGAGGATTAAAGATTATAGTGATAATTAAAGAATCCAATGTGTTTCCGAAACTCTTAAAATCTGTTCTCCATCTGACACCTTCTCAAAAGCTAGCCGTATTTAGCCAGATCGCACGCTATAGCTAAAACTGACAGCATAATTCGGTTAGCTTTCATAACACACTGACCATATGACTGCATTGATGACTCCGTTGTAACCTCGAGATCTTTCTAAAGGAGGCAATTTCCAATGATCTTCTGTGATCTGTCATCTGGCCTGGCGCGTATGCTAGGAAGGCGCGCAGATTGTCAGTGTTGTCGCTAATCCCGTTCGAGTGGCTAGCATCTCCGTGGCACCCGTACCCGCATTCATTTGTGCTCTTGAAAAACTGCGAGGGGAGATAAAGATAGCTTCTGAAGATTGCCTTTTATGTCTGTTGGTTTTCTGCGGAAGAATGAAGACGCGAGTTGCTAGTTTTGGTTGGGACGAGTTGAGACTTGGAGGATAGCAGCTTTAAAAGGCAATTTCCGTCGATTGTTTGGCGATAATGAGATAAACATGTTCTGTCAGAAGGGGCAGTCTGCTGCACGGTGAAAAACTTGTAAGGAATGTCATGATGGATAAAAAAACAACAATGATTTATTTTTTGATTTATGTGATTGCTACTAGTAATTTATTTTCCATGACAAAAACAAATAATTCTATCAGAAACATCTTGACAAACAACATCACTTAAATACATTCTTAAAGTTCATTACCATTAGCAAGTGACAGTCAACAGACTGATTAGATTAAAGGTGCACTGTGTAACATTCTGAGGGTTTGCCACCTGGTAGTTTCCATGAAGATTGCTTTGCCAAAAATGTTACATATTACATTGAACCTATCCATCTGGCATTTGTTCATTTAAGGTGTTTTTATTGCAAAGAAAAAAAGAAATAAAAAAAACCTGGATAAACCTGCGGTTACATGCACATTCAATTTCATCTAATTTTTTGGAGTTATACAATAATTTAAATGACATGTAAAAAGTAAAATCATCAAATTTCTTTCTGATCATGGTCCTGATTATTCAGATCACATCAGATTTTGTGGTGTACATACAGTATTTTGCAGTCATTTGCAGTCAAGTATATTGTTGCAGTTGTAATGAAGAGGCAGGTTCTGTGTAGAGAGCGGTAGGCAACTGCATTTATGTTCACATTCATTGTCGTTATTCTCTTATCACATTTCTTACTCACAGAAGACTTCATATTGGAGTTTGCATGTTCTCCCTGTGTCTGGGTGGGTTTCCCCCATCAAACCTGCACCAGGGACTACAGGTGGAAATTAGCTCTTGTGCTACAACCTGCACAATGCATCTCTCCTGTTAAGGTTAATGTAGACTGTGCACTGTCCCTGTCATAAATAAACTAAATAAATAAATAAATATCAAAAAATGCTCAAAACAAATGAATGCCACCTGGTGGTGCCAGTATATCACAGCATTGGTTTTCAACATTATGTACTACCATCTGAATAACAGTCTTTACAAGATGTTTTAAGTAAATAAAATTCTTTTCTAATTATAATATAGTAAAATAAAATATTGTGTGTGTGTGTGTAGGGGTGTACAAATTTCATTTATAAAAATGTCCCTTTTCCCACAATATTAAATGGTCGAGAAATTAGATTGTAATCACATTTTGGTGTGCGTTTAAACAAGTCCACTGATCAGCCCCTCTTATCTGAAATGGAACATGGAAACTTCTTTGAAACTGAAAAAAAACTCATATAATATTTTAAATATTTGCAAAAAATGTCCATTAGATTCACTACACCCCATAAACTGAGCATAAACAACCCTCTCTATTGTTAGCACTCTCCCAACCAAAAGCATAACCCTAACCTCCCTGGACTATCCCTGGACCTAATACTACTTTAGTGTTACAACCACACTTTTATGGACTAACTGTTTTACTCTCCAGCGCACCACGACTCCAGCCCGCATGTAAAACCCACATCTCAGGGTGAGTTATTATTCCCAGCTCTTGGTCCAAAGGAATATAGTCTTCCTGTTTATTTGCATGCGTGGGTCATTGGTGGAAGCAGTTGAGCAGTCATCCAGAGGTTAGCTTTGCACCCCCCTTTTGCCATTGACTTTAACTGCCTATTGTTTTTAACCCAAAATGGACCTCTTAAGGCGTTGGATAGCCTCGCACAGCCCCCCTGACAACTATAGAGCTTTGTATATGCCTGTTGACAAAATATTTCTCGGTTATGGCATGTGTGTACGCTAGGAAGAGTGTTAGCTGGAACAGCACAGTCGTTTTGGAGAAGTGCTCCCCGGAAAGTTACACAAGAGAGTGAGTAGTTTCATTTTTGGAGCAGCATCGCAAGCCAGCCCTGACATCAGCAAATCTGGAGGAACTTGAAACTCCTGAGAATGTTTGGTACGGAGGAGTTGGTGATAAGTCATGCAAAAATAATAAACACCTGGTCAGTGAGATAAAGGGTAGATTTTTGAAAACATCACAAGATGAAGTTTCATTGCTGTACCTAAAATTACATCAATCGTCATCCAACATCAAAACAACCTCTACCAAATGTCCAGTCAAAGTTCTTTCAAAGATTTGTGCATGTAAGGCCAAGCAGGAACAATAGATAACTGACTTATTTACATAACATTTCTTGTGGAGGGTCCACCAGAAGATTTGATCTGGTAGCAGACCTGCGGAACATTCCAGGCAAAACAAGATCATCTTCATGGTGATAAGTAGGTTGCCAACACTCCACCAGTAGTTAAATACCTACATGGCCCTATCCCACCAAAATGCAAAAAATACAATACTATATTTATTCCCACTATTGTTAATAGAGGGTTATATACCTGTTATTTTTCCATTCATAAAAGTAACACTGGGCCTCATTCATGTTTCTTTTCTTTAAAAAATGTTTGTAACTTCCTCTTTAAGACAGTTCTTAAACAGCCAAATTGCTTCTTATTCACCAACACCCAGCTACGAACACCTCCACGCTCATTTACATTTAATTTACATAGAAAATTATTCTATCTATTTATTCTATATCTGGTAAGAAATGCCCTCTGAACTTCCAAATATGGCCAATATGAGTTTTATATGGGTATTATGACACGTGAAAGAGCGAGGGAGAGAGAACGAGGAAGACAGGTGGAGTTATTGGATCACAGTAATATGTCTATAGGAAATCATTTAAGAAAATACTATATGGTCATACCAGCTTGTCAAAGCCTGATCCCGTCAGCTCTCAGAAGCTCAGCAAGGCTGTGCGTGGTTAGTACTTGGATGGGAGACCGCTGGGAAAATCAGGTGCCACAGTGGGGCGCCTTAGGCAAGGCACTTCACCCACATTGCCTAGTATGAAAGTGGTGTGTGCATGAGTGATGGTGGTGGTCGGAGGGGCTGATGGCGCAGATTGGCAGCCGTGCTTCTGTCAGTCTGCCCCAGGGCAGCTGTGGCTACAATAGTATCTTACCACTACTGAGCGTGGAGTGAATGAATAATGCTCTGTAAAGTGTCTTGAGTGTCCAGAAAAGCGCTATATAAAACTGATGCATTATTATCATTATTATTTTATATGTACAATCAGAGAAATAATATTCTAAAACAGTAGAATTTTTGTTCTTATGAGTGTTCATAGGATTTGTTTTTCCAGAAAAACATTTTCAGTTAAGAAAAAGTTTTATAAATGTTAAAAATGTTCGTTACAAGGCCTTAAGTACAAATTTGTTTGTAAGAACGTTTCATGAATGAGGCCCATTATTAGAATTTTAAATTAAGAAATATACTTCAACTTTTAATACTTCAACTTTAAATCTCTGTGTTGTGTTCTCAGTATTTGTTAGCTCAATCTGTAGGGACATAGAGACAGAAGTGACTGAAACAGGAGGAGGACACACAAGTAGAAGTGTCCCAGGGGGTCATAGTGAACTCTGACCCCAGCAGCTCCCCCTGCAGGCCTGAACCAGCCACCAGTCAGTGTGTGTGTGCTGCTCAAGGGCACGCGGGCAGGATCCACACCAGGGTCAGGAGTGCGCTACATGTCCTAAAAGCAAATGCTAACCTACTTTCCTTGGCATACTAGCTAGCTCCAGTCAGACAGGGGATGCGCTGGAATTCAAAGTCCAAAGGCCACAGATGAGAGGTGCTGTCCAAAGTTTGGGGGATTGGATTGGAGACTGCTGAGGGCCAGTGTGGGTGGCTCCAACACGGTTTTCAAACAGGAAAAGCAGAGGCAGCATAGTTCTACAGACTTGGTGGCACTGTCAAATTTGTTTATGCACCAAAAAGTAAGTTGAACAAATTGCTGAGAATTTAACTGTGTAGTTAAGCTAATTTTGAGCTATAATATATGATTGAACAAATATAATGGAATGACACTTGGTATAGACAGAAACCCAGTACACAGAAATATAGTAACTAGCTGTTTGTATCACGGGGCAAGACACTTCACCTGCCTTGACTGTCTCTGCGTACATAAAATGTTGCAGAAGTGACTAAATTACACAAGAAAAAACAATAATGCAGTAGTCCCTTATTATATGATTAATATGCGCAGTGACACTGGCCTGTAGCACCCAGCACTTCCACTCAGGATCATCTCACATCAGCCACACTCCTGTCTGTGGTTTTTACTAATACTACTAATGCTACTGAACTACTCCTAATACTATTACTAATACTCCAATACTCTAAACTGCTTCATGTTTTAAAGGTTTTGAGATTCAGCCACACTCCTCCCATGGGCATTTTTCATTTCCCAAAAGAAGCAGTGAAAAAATAATATAATACTAATCTGTATGTTGTATAAATAAATTAAAATAAAGTATTTCATCTTGAGTGAACGCACAAAATACAAGAATCAATTTGATTTATTAAAAAAAAAAACCAAAAAAACATCATTTTGAAAATAAATGAATCAATACTGATAAAAATAAATACATATTATTAAATACTTATTTGGTAAAAGAACAAGAAAAAGCAAACAAAAGTGCAGCAAAAAATTTACTCATCATTTCATATAATTTAAATGTAGAATTTTTCCTGTTGTTTGAACGTGTATTATTTTAAAATTTGTCAACATACCATGAAACTAAACTTACTTGTTTGTAAACCATTGTGTAAACTGTGGGATTTGCATTGTAACTCTTCATGGTGCTGCTTTTTGGAATACATCAATTTCTGCCTCAAAAAATCACTAAAATATGTTTGTTTTATTCATGTAGCGCACGGTCGCGGTGCGTTCTGTGGAAGTCAAGCAAAAAGAGGCACCATACAGAGCAGCGGGAAGCAAACGCACCACCCCGCCCTCAGATGCCCAAATATATTTCATCAGAGAAGTGTCAGTGAATGCACCATGCCCTCAGATTGTCTCAGCACTGGTAAATATGTGTTTTTGTGTGCTGCGATTGGACATGTATGGGAATAAATCTTGTTAAAAAGAAAATTTGGATGCATTTCCGACTATATTGACAGAGGGGAGAGAATGAGAGGAAAATGGTGCAAGTGAAGACCAATCATGAGTCCTGCTTAAATCCTTGGCGTCTGAGTGCTACTTTGCCATTGCCGTATTTTGACTGAAATCTTAATGCAATGGGGATTAAAGGGATTACAACATAATCTTAAATAATCCAAAGTGCCACGGATGGAGCGGGGCTAGTAATAGCGCCGTAAAAAAACGTCCAAAGGTCTGACAACATTGTCAGTCACTGCCAGGATTAAGTATTTGTTTGAAAAAAGAACCTACATGGGGTAAAGAGGAAATGACGGTGGACATGACGCGTTTAGAGACACATGCAAGGAGGACAGTTCAAGCAGACAAAGGGGACACTAGTTTAAATGACGGTCATTATTATCACTATATCAACATTTGGTTCAATGAGTGACAGATTAACAATGTTCTTTGGGTCCATGTAAATTACAGGGTTATAGTGTCAGTGACATAAAGTCTTCAGTGTTTTTGGTTTATCATATTTTCTATAGTTTTGAATTACACTTCAAAATGTCTTGTTTGTTGTGACAGGGTTGTGTACCTAATTTTCTTTTGCCGTATAAATTTGTTGAAGCAGATATTTATATGAAGGAATTGGAGCATAAAAGAGGAAAATACATAAGAGTTAAATTCTCAAAAGTTGCCTTCAGTAAGTTAGAAATGAGTTTCGGCATTGCTTAACTATATTTGAAGGGCCCGTATATGTTGTTTCCTCATTAAAAATATACTTGTTTTGTTTCATCCACACATGTTTAACACACAAATCTGGCATATTTAGACTGAGTTCTTCTCTCAAACAGAAAACACTTCACTGTGTTTTTAAACTCCATACACATTCCCTAGAATAATTTGTATGATTTTTAGCCCTGGAAAAAAACAGACAAAATTTCGTTGAGAAACTAACCAGGTTTACTTGAATGCATTCAACTTTTTCACTCATTTCCATTTTCACTTTTGCATGTGTGTATAATTTACAGATTATAATATGAAACATCACCAAAAATCATTCTCTGATCTAAATAAGGCACGTTCATCGACGATAACCTGCTTTAATTACCTCTCCCCTCCTCTCTCACATGTTAGCAATGTGTCAGGGCTAGACCTTGGAGGTGCTCTTATGCATGCAGATGGATGACGTTTATTGACGGTTAACTCAAAACCAGAATCATCATTGAACCAAATTGAAGGTAAATACATGCAGGAAAATACTTTTATTTATCTAAGAAAATACCAGAAAATATATCGTAGACTAGCCCCACTACTTCTTGTTGTCCTCAATGCTCTGTGCCAAGGCATCCTACACAAAAAATAAATACTGACATAAACTAAATACACTGTGTAATTTTTAACATTTAATTATTTTATGTTGATCCAAACTTGACATAAATAATAACCTAAAATACATACATTTATTCTGACCAAAACTTTAATTTTATTTTACTTGATCTACTTTAAATGTGTGGTTTCACTCAACTTAAATATATTTAAATTGGATAAAAACCTTGTCTCATCTGTCCCCATCTATTTATGCATGTTGTCACAAAGCAATATTGAATTTTGAACTGATTTACTTAAAATATTAGTAACACGAACAAGCTGACATATTACATTCATTCAGTGCCAACATTTTGCTTTTGTTGCTTGTTGCTTATATCTTGACACTAGTAGAAAATAAGGGCTGCATTATGTTATTTTTCTGTCTTCTGTTGCCATTCAGTTCATTTGGTGTCTTTTGCTTATTTCGGAAGCTTGTTTGTTAAAATCAGACTTGCACTTGATTGCACGTGTCTTGTGAACTTGAGCAGTGCTTGTACATGCCGTAGCTTCTTGAGGGTCAGACATCATAGTGGCGATGTGGGAGGGGTTAGTAAAGTTCTTCTGACCCCTGGCTCTGCTGCTGACCCTCCCACTGCCCGATTGACCACTGGCCCCAGTCCAGTTTGAATAAAAACACTACACAGAGCTGGAATCCTGATGCTCTGCCTTTTCAACTTTTGACCAACTGTTGACCAACTTTTTTCTGATTTTCACATCTTAGAAGCTACATTTTTTAGTTTTTGTGAAAATCATGTTTGAAGTATTTTTAACATTCATGGGTCAGTGGCAAATAGATTTTTTTTGCAATAACTAAAAACTGGTTTTAACATATGTGGATTTGAGTTGGTTTTGACTATAGATTTCACAAGCCACTTTTTCATACAGTAAATAGAACTATGATATTCTGAGTTTACCTTTTCATGGCATTTTGGTTCATTGTTTGGTCTAAACATACTCAAAGGAAGATGGTTTTAGTTTTATAGTGGAGGGTCACAATCAGAGATCAACTAGTATACTAAAGAAAAAAAATAATTGTTGATTAACTTTGAAAATCTTTGTAAAATTGAAACAAATTTAGTCCTTAATATTATTATAAGTGTCATAATTGTGCTGCTGTGCCTTTCTTTGCAACAATGTGCAAGTGAATGCAATAATAAGAGAGATGTATTACCCAAAGCTAAAGCTAGGATAATCACACTAATTGGGCTCAGTTATATTTTTGTTGTCCATATTGTGTATAGCGTTTGTGATGAGTGCTGCCCCCTGCTGCTCACTGCCCTCTCCTGCAGCCTCAGTGTCTATACACAGGGAGAGCTGCTAGCATAGATGGACACTTTATTTACGTTGTGGTCGTACTGAAGTGCAATGTAATGAATGCCTCCAAAAAGAGAGAAAACTTTGTATGTTTAACTGTGGTTGCATCATGAATACTGTGCCAAACATGAGACAAGTTTAAAAGTATAAAAATAAAGATGGAGGGATGGATGGATGGAGAGAGAGAGAGACAAAAAGATGGAGATATACATAGAGATGGAAAGAGAGATAGAAGAAGTTATGTAGAGATGGAGAGACATGAAGAGAGAAAGAAGAGATGGAGTTATAAAAGGAGGGATGGCGAGCGAGAGATGAAGAGATAGAATTACAAATGGAGAAATATAGAGTTGGGTGGAGCGAGATATAGAAGGAGATAAACGTTGAGAAAAAGATGGTGAGAGCGATGAGAGATGGCTATATAGATGGACTTTCAAAATTCAAACTTTGATTTCAGTTTTAAAACTATGTGTAAATGAGTTGTTTTGGGTTGTCCATCGCAACTGCCTTTATTTCGTCTGTATTACAACCTCACAGACAGAATCCAGACTACAGGCTCCTCTTGCGCTAACTTCTCATAACTTCTTTCACTTGGGCAACAATGAATGCACCACTCTGGGCCTTCTCCCTCTGCTCCTTGGTGGACTTGTTTGCCTTGTCACAGCCATCCACCCTGACGTTCTGACAATCTCCTCATTACCCGAACAACGCCGACTGGTTCGTAGTTTTGAAGACATTTCCCTAAAGGTTGTCCGATCTTGGGCGTATCTGCGTTTTTTTCCCTTTTTTGCCCCAGGATGCAGTTAGCGCGGGCTAGCTGAATGCGCGCGAAAGTGGAGGCATACCAGAGGACCCCCTTAAAGACCGCTCAAAAGAAGAGGAGGAGTGACAGTAGGAGGCAGGGTTCAGTGGGCTGTCAACGGAGGAAAAGATGTAGACGAAGCGAGGGAACATGGGCCCTGAGCGGCGGAGGAGAAAGAGAGAGAGCGAGAGAGGGGGGTGAGCGGATGACAGCGGCCCAGCACGGAGCTCTCAAAGCGGAGAGGAGGGGGTGGAGAGATGCGGTGCTTCTTGGGAATCTCCAGTCTGATAAAGTCGACTGGATGGGTTGTCCCCGGGGCCCCCCACACACAGAGAACCATGGCCCCCAAGCCCTCTGCGATGTTTCTGTTGCTAGCTGTGGATTTCAGGCTAGCTCGTACACTCTTCGCAGTCAAGACGCTAATAAACAACCAGGGGATTGGACAGCGCAAACAGAGAGAAGGAGAGAGAGAAAGAGTGGAGGATCATTTGTAACGACTAATGACCCTGATGAAAGAAGGCACTTTTCAAACTTTGCTGGAGGTTTTGGTGGCTAATTGGGTCACTGATGGCGTCAGATCCACTTCAAAATATCCTCTTGTGTTTTATCGCAGTTAGCAGAAGTAAAAATTTCATAGTGGTAAAAAAACGACTATAGACTCAAGATTGAAACTTCTGCTACACTTTCAGAATAGGCTCTAAAAGATGCGTAGCTCTAATGTAAAGATTGTGAAATCAGTTAGCAAGGGACTAAATTACTTCACCAAAAATTACAAAGAATATGGGCAACACTACAAGTCCTCATTTGTTTCTACCAGTGCATTGCTGTTATAGCCAATTATTTTCAAAGTCCTTATCTAAATTTCAAATATCTATAGAAAGGCCCACAAGTTCTAGTAAAATTTACTAACACTTCATTTTAAGTTGCACGTTGTAACCTTTCTTGTCTCCATGAAAATAATTTTGCTTTGCTTGGAATGTTCAATAGTACTACATTAAACTTATATCCATGAAGACAGTTACTTGTCAGATCTTTGGGCAGCAATAGAAACACTTAATGAAAAATGCTAGATGAGAAAGGTTAATGCCACATTATGGAGCATTCTATCTAGTCTATCCATCTTGGTGGAGACAAGCAATTGGTGGACTCTGCCACCACAGAAGTTACATGTTTACAAAATGCATTTATCTGAAATATAATTTAGTTTGATGTAATTTCTGCATTATAACTCAGTACTCAGTTTAAGACATACTAATGCACTGATGGCAATCTGGAAAACTACATAAGGGGCACATAGAGACTGGAACAGCTTTGGGGGAAAAAAAAAAAGTTACATATTAAAGAAATTTTGTTTGGGCATTCTTAAAACATGTCTGTGGACCAATTACCCAGGGGTACCATAAAGTGTACCTTCACCTCAATGTCTGAAAAGGTCACATGACAGAGGAGTTGGACCGTCATCTCGTGCTTTCCTCAGATGTGTCACCTGTCGGGACGATTACCCCGCCGCAGTAGCTGTACCACCGACCGCCAGACCCTCTCACCAGACAACCAGCCCCCGTCAGCAGTGGTTAGCCACGTGTCACACTCCCAGTCTGTCACGGAGCCGATGGACCTTCAAGGAGATATTTAGTCTATCAAGAGGATGCATGCTAACAAGGATGCCTTTGTTTATGTTGACTTAAGGGAAATTACCCTCAATCAAAATTAGTGCACAATTTCACCAATTTGTGTTTGTTGTGAAAGGTAGAAGAACAAAGGTTTTCAAGTGTGAAAGAGACAGTTAGATGTTGCTTTGTCTGGACTGACTAAAGTAGAGCTAACCAGGCCCGGCCCTGCCGAGCTTCTGAGATCTGACGGGATCAGACTTTGACAAACCGGTATGGCCAGTCAGGTGAAGGTATGAAGAGAAGATATGAAGGTATAAGAAGTCAGGTGTGTGGAAAGGCAAGCTTGCTCACAGTAAGCATATTTTACCAGGTATTTCATTGGTTATAATATTGTGCAGTGGGGCTTTAATAATTTGATAGAGATATCTAAATACAGACATTACAGACCTTTGACCAGCATCAAAGATGGCACCAATGATCTGTTGACCTCTAGCTCAAAATATTGATATTAAGGTAACCTTTAAAGGGATCTGCCATCTGCTTGTCTCCGTGTAGATGTAATTATGTTGCCTGGAATGTTTCACTGTATCTGACAAATCTGACCTGGTATTGTCACCTGCTTGCGTCCATGAAGTTAAAGATAACTTCAATGCCATACTGTGGAACATTCCAGACAGAGTAATAAATAACACCTTCATTCATCTTCAAGCTGGTTGCTAACACTCCATTAGAAAAGTTACATATTACATCTTACATACAAACACTTTTAATAGACCCGAGTTTATTTTCATGCTGAGACATTCCCACTCGTCATTTTCCACTTCCTCGTCATCATGGAACACCAAATGCACCTTTTTGGACTGGGGTTTCGCTGTCTTCGGGTCTGGACGCTATGTGGGCCTGGCGTGAGGAGTTGGCTGGTGTGGCTGTTGGAATGTAGACTGTTTGTGCGTTTTGTGCGTGCTTGTGTGTGTAAATGTGTGTGTGGAGGAAGCAGGTTGCGTTCCGAACAGGTGTCTGCTGTTTGCCTTGCGTGTTCCTCACTGTTCCACCACCTGTTCAGCCCCCTCCTCCAGCTCAGTAAATCTGTGTAAAGAGCTCCCCGCGTGGCCGTGCCAGAGCAGCCGCCTTCAGGTACATGCATCGGTAAACAACATGCTTTGCCATACCAGCAGGTGTTGTACAACTCACCTGGGCACAAACACAATGGCACACTTGTAGTAAAAAGATATCCGCGTGAAATATTGTGGAATGTGTAAGCAGTGTTTTAATTTTAACAGCTATGAGAGCCAGGTTCTTTGTCTTAGTATATGAAACACCAAAAATGTCCTGACCCCATGTGGCTGGAAGAAGCATTTTTCTATGAGCTGTGATGCAGCTTATGTGGTCTCCATGGTTATCGTTCTGCGTAGAAAATTCTATCCAAAGGTTCGGTAAAATTTACACAAGAAAAATGTTAAACCTAAGAAATGGACAAACTGGGAAAAATGTATTTCATTTATTTATTTATTTATTTGTTTATTTATTATTATTATTATTATTATTTTTTTATTATTATTATTATTTTTTTTTACAAAAATCTTAAATATAATGATCTTAACTGTGAGTAGTTAGTAGTCAATAGCAATAAAAACACCCAAAATGCATTAAATTCTACACTTAATGCCATACTGTGGAACAACAGGCCAAATAATAACATTCATGACATAAAGCAGGTTGTGGACCCCCACCAGAAAATGCTCTCAATGTACCTTTGATGTTTTATTATCTAAGTTCTAAGTCATCTAAGTCCAAAATGAGATCAAACAATACAAAAGTCATTCAGTTTTCAAGTAAACTCTTACCACTGCTTTTTGCTTGAGTGAAATTAACGGTACTTTTACTTTAGTAGGCTACAGCTTTTGGCTACTTTACCCACCTCCATGCTCTAAGTACAATAATGATGGACATTTAATAGCACTGCTATAAGCATTTAAATTGACCAACAAACCCCCTTGCTAACCAGCTCCCTTCACATTGACTTTGCTTTTTGTCGAACAGTGCAAATACATTGAGTTCTGCTGAGTGGACTTGCCTGCCTGCCATGCTACACGGTCTTGTTCCAGAGTCGAATGGCTCGCCTTATGTTTGTTTAAGTGATTGGGCCATGCTCCGCTACCTCCTCTCCCCTCTCTCCGCTTTCTTCCTGGTTCAATACCCATGTGTCCACGGCCCCTGCCCTAATCCAACTCTGCTCTTCTTCTGTGCTAGCTTAATCCGTCTCATTTAGGCGTCTGCACTGCTTCGAAAAAGTTTGCGACTGGCAGTTTCGGCAGTTCAGACGGGGAACGCGGTTCAGCTGTTATTGTAATGTGGGTTTGAATAATGCATGGGGGGTGGTGACCATGGAAGGCAGGGAGGGTGACACAGGCAAGATGAAGCATTGTCAGACATTGAGTGGCATTCGTGTACCTCTAATGAGATGAGACACTAGCAATAGAACTGCCTTAAGGTTAAGCGTTGGGGTTTGACCTGACAAGAGTAAATTTGTAACTCGGGCTTAGATTAACTGTAAATCTTGACATCCAGTTTTAACAACTAGCCTTAGACTTAGACTTAAACAAATTAGCTATATTGATTCTCAAGTAGTTTTGGGGTCATGCATAATATTCCTTGTACACATTTTCAGATATACACCTGATCATTGCAACCATCAGGTCCAGTCTTTTGTTATCGGTCTGCTATTGGTTCAATTTAAAGCTGAGGTATGTAACTTTTCTGTTGGGAGGGTCACCTGCTTGTTTTTCCGTGAAGTCATTATTGCTTTGCCTGGAATGTTCCACTGCATGACATTAAACATACTTTTTCATGGAGTCATACAGGTAAGGCCACAGGTCCGAGGAGTGATGAGGATGATCACATTTCAGATGTGAAGTCAAGAATTCACATTTTTCATTTAATATTTTTTATTTTTTTTTTAGCTGTGAAACACCTGTAATTCAGAATATGAATCTGAATCTGAACACATTTAATGCCATACTGTGGAACATTCCAGGCAACGTGATAACATCTTCATGGAGACAGGCAGGTAGTGGACTCTCATTTATTCATGATAGCCCTTTGAATGGAATGACCTTATCTTTGAACACTGCATCAAAAAGTAAAAAAAAAAAAGTTGAAAAGAGGATCTAATTTCTATTATAGTTCAGACTAGGTAGGTTGCTATGCCATGCTATGTTGTCTTATTCCAGTTCAGATCTCCTGTATACATTTTCTTAAGCCATTTCAGCTGAAGTGCATTTAAATCGGCTTGTTAAATTGAGAGTCTATCCATCCACGCAGATGTTCCAGTTAGACAATGTGCATAATTGTGAGTGGGAAAACCAAAGAATGGCCATAACATAAAGAGTTCCACCTCTGCTCCTGTGTGCAGAATGCAGCGCTCACATAGGGTTTCAAAGGGCTTGGTCTGTGCCTGCGCAATCCGCCCACAGCCGCACTTCCAGCCGCCTCAACACTTGTAATGGGGCTCGATTAGAGACCGGACACAGACAGTAATGAGCCCTGGAACCCTGTCAAAAGTGAGGTCAATCCCAAAGACAAATAAATAGGAAATTGCTCCCTCTGAGCCTTCTCACTGTCACCCTTGGCTTGTTACCTTGTGCACTAAAAAGGTATTTATCCGCCTCCCTCCATGCCGTTTAAACCATGTCTGCGCCGCAGGCTTTAATTGTGCTTTCGGTCTCTGGAGTTCGCTTGGAGAAGTGCAGGTGCGACGTCCAAGAAAAATAATTGAACAAACAATTATAATGTGTGTTCCCACGCTGCTAGTTAGACACAGAAAGGCTTCGGGTTTTTCTCTCTCTCCAGTCTCCTGACATACTGCTGTGATCTGTGTGCACTCTGCTGGTTAAGTCCTGTCTCGGAAACTGTCTTCACAAATATGTGGCATTCTTTCCATGGGACACTTCCTGATACTTGCCTCTCGTCTGTATAAGAGTCACTGGTGGAAAGAGTACTGAGGATTCATACTCAAGTAAAAGTACAGTTACATGGCTAATAATGTAATCAAGTAATCAAATGAAAGTAACCAAATTAGTACTTAAAGTCATGGTAGCCTATGTAACTTTCTGGGGATCGAAAATCAATTGTATGATTTTGTGGAAATAAAAGTTTGAAACATTCTCCATGGGGATAGATATGTTATATGCCATAATGTGGAAGATTATCACCAAGGGAATGACGTTTCCATGGAAACAAGCCGAAGGAGGCCTTCTTCCAGGCCAAATAAGAGTCAAGTTTGTAGAGGTGCAAGCCTGCCCAGAGTAAGGACACATGTTTTTTTCTGTGTTTCAGTGCAATAAACACATCCATAATGGACAAAAAACACATTTTTATTTGCCTATTGTAAGTTATGAAAAACACTACCCAGAGCACCAGTTACTTTTTAACAGTACAGAAGCATTTTAGATCATGCTTTTATACAAAACTTCCCAACAATCAAAAAGTGTAAAATTGTATTACATTTATTTCATTTTATATTTTTTGAGCTCTGTCCAATCAGAGCACTACTCAGTAACATCTATGATTAAAAATGTAACTACAATAACATGGCTAGAATTTTACTCAAATACAAGTACAAGATACAAGCTTAAAATATACTCAGAAAAGTACAGTTACTCTAAAAATCTACCCAGCTACAGTAACAAGAGTATAACGAGTGTAATTCATTACTTTCCATCCCTGCCGAGCATTCAGGAAACCCCCTCACCTTGGGACCTGGGTCGGCACTATCAACGTTGGAAAAGACAGCGCTATTGTTCGCAGATATGCTTATAGGTCTCCACTCACACGAATTATTTTTACAGGAGCTGATGGAAAACAGAGCAAACATGACAGTATCGGGGCAGGAATGTAGTTGTCAAGAGCTGAGAAAGTATCACTTACAAGAAAGCGCTTGGAAAGTATTCGTAGAACCTACAGCACCTGTTTCCTCAACGCTATCCAGAACAAAACGGGCACCAAGAAGTTTTTTTTAATTGTTCAAATATTAAACCTGAGCCTATCCCAAACTTCAAAGTATAGTCTTTCAGCATTACAACACTGGGAACAATCCTTACTTCCCATTCCTGCCTCTTAAGCAAACAAAGTGCAGAAGAATTTCCCCCAAAACTGTAATCTATCCATTTATTATTAAATTGTAAAACTTGGAAACAAAATATAAATGTTAGTTATTTTTTATTATATTACCTTGGCCAAAAATGTTCTAGTTTTTGGTCCAATTGTTTACCAGTGCACGCCAATGATGCCAATGCCTTTCGTTTGACAGTGTCTTGAAGAAATGCGCATAATTTGTATCTTAGCAAAGTTGGCGTACATTTTACAAAGTTTGTCAAAATCTGCTAGCTGATAAGCCTCTGTATTCTCTGGAGACTTTGAAGAGATTGCAGATTTCCTACATTTCTGACATACTGTGAAGGCATCTCCAGGTTTACACGAAATCGTATTTGGAAGCTAACTGTCGAATGTATGAAGTTTGTTCTAATGCCGTGTATGGTGTCCCAGGAGGACTTTGGGGAAAACTACATTTGTCCTGCCTTTTCTCCGGCATCTCCTCGCTCCCCTCTTCTCCCGCCGATGTTGGCAGTGCTTATGTAACAACAGATGGAAGCTCGAAATTAACACGTCTAGTTTCTCCCGTTATGCTCCTCTCTCCATGTATTTTTAATGCCTTGCGCAGGATGCCTGAGTCCCCTCCCTCTCACTGGAAGTGTGGTTGTCTGACCCGGTAGGCCAGCAGCACCTGTCAGGAGTGCGTCTATCGTGGTCTCGTGCCTAATTAACACACAAGGAATATTTGGTGGCATAAAGCGGACAGTATCAGTCTGGGGGTGGGGGATTGCCATGTTTGGTTGCCATGTTTGGTTGCCATGTTAGCAGGGTGGTGAGACGGGTGAGGTTGGTGCCTGGTGCCTAGACCTGATGGTACGACTCTATGTTTCTATTGTTTCAAGAAGAGTTGGAGTATGTATATGGGGTGAAGGTATACTGGCATGGTTGAAAAATGTCAACAAATTCAGAAACAACTTATAAAAAGAAATGGCCGATGTTAACACTAGCTGTTCATGTTTGTTTATTTTATGTGATTAATGCTTCAGTTGTCATAACCTGCACAACATACACAACAGTTAAACTACCTTCAAGGCTATTATGTTACTGAATAATAGCTTCACTTTTACAGTCTTAAAAACGTGAAGAGCAGAACTACTGCATTTTAATCGGTTTGCAGTGGTCCAAAGTTATTCCTCACTTAACTCATGCATTCCTAGCATTCTTTTTATTCAGTTTATAGGCACATTTCACAACTTTCAGAGACTAAAGTGGAGTGGAGAAACGCTTTAGAATTAGATACAGACAGTACACAACATACTTTGATTTCAAAAAGTGCTTATACAATATATCAAAATTCTGGTCAAATACATGGAAAACAACTGGGTAGAGGCCCTTTAAATTTGGATTTAAACCTACATTAAAACAATCTTGTATGTTTGAATGCAACACAGTACAGAAAAAATACTTTGACCTTATTTTATTCAATGGGACCTAGTACTGCATGTGTAAACTCAAAGCTGAGCAGTTACTAATAAAACAGATTAATAGATACATTTTATGAAGCATTTGGGTCATTGTACATTTGTATTTGCTGATAAAGTTGGTATTCGATTTACACATTTCAAGGAACATTTCAAACTATCAGACTTTGTAAAATTTTAATCATCAAGTGTCTCACCATCTCGCTCTTGAAAACCACATTTGCATGAAGTTACTTTTCTACAAAACAAAAAAACTTGAGAGAATCGATGATCATACAGAATTTACTGTTGACATTTTGGTGCTGGGTTGACATCCAGTTCGAACAATTGCCTCGGACTTTTGATTGGCCATTACCGTACCATCAAAGTGCGGACATCCGACGCAACGCGAGACGAGAGGGGTCTTTTGTGTCCGGGAGTGTCTCTTTGTGTCCTCTACATGATTTATTTATCAACAAGACACCATTTTTATGCTCTGAGTGAAGGATTAAACAAGTGGTGCAACCTCTGTTTTGACAAGAGCGGATCAAAAAGCTAACCCTTGCTCTGGTAGCGAACAAATGTTTCTTAATGTGTGTGTGTGTAAAAGAAGAAGAAGAAGAAGAAGGCGTGATGAATAAAACAATACAGACAAACTCAAGCGGTTTTGTGTGTCGCGGGGGGCTTTTATGCAATGGGCGCGGTAATACATCCATGTGGTCCTCGCGTTTTAATAATTGAACAGACTCGGAGGCGGCACCTGCTAGGAGAACCAAATCATCACTGTGGCTTTGGACAAACTACTGTGACACACAACGGCATCAAGATGTAAAAATACAGTGAGAGAAAAGGAAGAAAGAGATAGAGAGAAAGGGAGGGAAGATGCGATGCATTCAAGGCCCGGGGCTACAGAGTAATGAGGCTGTCTCCGCAGAGGATCCGAAGTGTTTCTTGTCTTAATAAATCCTAAATGTGTAATTTACTCGTGAAAGGAGCGACAACAAAAGCATTTGACGTTCCGCTTATGTTGTTTTTCTTGTAGTGACTGGGACCGGGGGACAGCGTCAGGTGTGGAAAAATGGTACCTCCCGCGATCATTCCATCCACAATTAGAATTATGAACTTTTGAATTGCGGTACTGATTTTGAAATAACAAGCGGGATTGATCACAACGTAATCAGGCTAAAATCTAACTCTGATTAATATGTAGAACACAAGCTTTTTAAACAGGGTAATTTAGACTTAATATGAAACACTGAACAACAAATGGTGGATTGAAAAAGTTAAAATATGTTAGCATATGAAATGAGAGAATCAGTCACAACTGCTAACTATTTTATGGAGATCTCATTTCTCTGCCTAGAATGTTCCATCTTATAGCATTTAACACATCTATGTAGCATTCACTCAGAAATGTATTCTTAGTTCTGAACAGGCCACTTCTCCACAGATCTGAACAGACGTCCATGGTGATAGACCAATTTAATGCCATACTGTTGAACAATCCAGGTGAAGCAATAACACTTCCATGCACACAAGCATATTGAATGCTATCCCTGAGTGTTTTTATTACAGCCATCAGTAAATTACAACTGAAAATGCCTTCCATGGTTTCCCTTTTGCTGTGTTTGGAGTTATGTCCCAGAGCCTGCGTCACAGGAGTCCAGTGCTGAGGCTGCAGGGGCGATGAATGGATCTGCATAACCAGCCTCCCTGCCGCAGGTCCCAGTCTTACTTCTAGCTTTGATAAATGATGTAATAGATCCAAGAGAATTTCAATCTTCAAGATATACCATTAGTCCTACTGACCAGCAGCTGTGCCTCCTTAGTTTTAAGCACCTGTTTGACCTGAGGCCCATAAGCAAGGCCCTCTGGAGACTATTATTTAGGACTCTTGTGTGAAGTGGTAATAGTGAGCATCTACAAGGAAGGCATTGTTGGTAGGTAGTAGGTAGTAGGTAATAATTTTCATGCATTTAAAGCATGTGACTAATGTAATTGTAATGTAGCAGTGACAGCGAGCTCCAGGGAATCCCAAAGACTATTGGACTATTGACCTTCTGGTCAGAGGGATGGACACATCCCACTGTTACAGCCAGAAATAATAATTTCCATCATTTTCTATAATTCTGAGCATCTAAACATAACAAACCAAGTGAGAAAACAAAGCTGTGCTGCCCCCTCCTCTGGAGCAGAGCTCAAGCGCACACATCTCAAGCAGCTAAAAACAGAGTGCAGCTGGCCCTCGCACACTCACAGCACACAGCCTAACAAATGTATGGAATCAGACCCAACTAAAAACTACAATTACAGGTGATATACAGATTGAAATCATAGGGGCTGCATTTGCACAGAGGAAAATTGTCCTAATGAGTGGTTTGTGGATTTGCGGGTAGAAGGGAGGGAAGGTGTCTCTGTGCTCACACGTGCACACACACACACACACACACACACACACGTGCGCACATGCGCACGTGCGCGCATGTGTGTGCAGGAGGAGGGGCACAGCTGCACCTGCTGCTGTGCCACGTACTGCCACAGTTAATGATATCGGATGATATCATTAGGCAAAGTGCTCATAAACAGATGTTGGAGGCTCTGCCTAAACACTGTCAGCTGAGTCAGTCTGCACAGTCTATGTGAAGGTATTATTTATAACGGCCTTTCCATTTGTTATGTTAATAACCCCTCTGTTAACTGGAGGTGCCACAGGAAGGACTCTGACATGCGGCTAACATGCCAACATGGTGGGGGGCAAGGAGCTAAAAGTGGAGCAGAGAGCTGAGGTGTGATGGCTGCACCAGGGCTCCAGAAACAGTCCTGCTTGTGAAATACATGAGGCAAACAAACCTTTAGTGATAATGGTCCTGTATTCTCCACATTAACACACAGTAATATACTGTAACAGTCCTGCATTCTTCACATTAACACACTGTGAATGTGCAGTACTGCTTAAGCACATACGCTGTCTGAGGTGTGGCATGTTTAGTCTTACCAGAAGAAGCCAATTATGTCAGAGAATATGCACACATCTTGCATGCTCTTTGGTCACCCGCAATTTGGGCTAAGAAAGTAAAGGTCACGCGTTAGTCAGATTGCACTGGACAAATTCTAAAAAGGCTCGGTGGTCACACTGAATGTGCTCCCTGCAACATAATTAGCCCTCAATTCCCTATCGCACAGGCTACAGGCCCCACCCGTCGCCCCAAATTCCTCTCACCTCTCCTCGGTCTATGGGCCCCTCCACTGCTCAGCTCTATCACACATTGTTACTAGCCTAAACTTGCTGCAGATGCGGTCGGCTGATGCATAAATTAGTCATCAACATTAGCATTAGCCAGCGCGTGGCACCCGGTGCCAACTGCTCTCCGAACGGCCATAAAAGGTCATGTTTTGAAGACTGAATGCCACACAGGCACCTTGGCTCCCCGGAGGAGGGTTCCCCAGGTGCACGTGAAAGGTTAAAAATTACCTACCCGCCACGGCCCGTCGCCGTGGAGGAAATAATGAGGGGGTTTTAGGGAGCGTCAGAATGGCTGCTGTCAGATGACAGAGCGTTACCTAATGGTCGTATCTGGGGAAGAGTCAAACGGCCTGTCATTCTCCTGACAGGACAAATGAGCCTAATGGAGGCAGGCAAATGTTCCCCTGTCTGCGCACAGGGGCTGAGGGGCTGAGGGCAGGGGCCTGAGCCCAATTCTACAAGCACGTTAACCTTTTACATAAATCTGTTAACACATGTTAGAGGGCTGTTTAAAGTCAGCTGCTGCTCTGCGCCTGCACTACACACTTTTCTACAGGGAATATGACTCAAGTTTGTTCATTTTGACAAACATAAAAAACAAACTTTACTGACAAAGTTGGAGTGCCACTATTTCATAAATCTGTTGATGGTGTCTCCAGACATGTGCTTCCAAAGAGGAAACGCAGAGTGCTCCATCGTGTTGGTGGAGCTGTGCTTGGCCTGTGTGTCAGTCTAAGCGATGGGATGACAAAAGCAGTTAAGTGAGAGCATCAAATCTAAAGTGTGCCTGCGGCTCCTCTGACAAAAGCCTGTATGTTTGTGATGTGCCTCACATCAGACAGTCCATAAAGTCTGCTTATGAGCGAGTGTTTCCGAGAAGGACGCACGGACGCAGATCCATGAGGAAAGAGCAGCGTAATCAGATCAAAAGTAAGTTATGGTGCTGCGCCACTCCAACTACATCATCTGTACCAATCTGGACCAATCACGTGCATTTTAAAACATCTCACTGCTGCATTTCCATGTCAGTTACACAAACAGGAAAAATACTGATGCAGGCTGAGACAGGCTGTGATTGGCCAGAGAATCTGTCATCTCTCTAAAGCCCCACCCCTATATCATAAACAAAGGTCATCGCCAAGTGTTTCCCTTGGAGCGACGCAGCGCAATAAACCACAAACAACACAAAGCAAGACGAATACAGCCATTAGTGAGTTACGCTTTGAAATGACACGTTCTATCACGCGCTCTCACCTGAGTATTGGATTACTGAAATAAAATATGAATAATTAATAGTGAGAAATAGGTTCCTGGCAGCACAATCGGCCGCAGTGTAATAATGAGCATTAGGTTTCGGCTGTTGGCCTGGTGTTGTCCGTGCCGCTGTTTCTCGGGTGACCACAGGGGACCCGTGCATCCTCCGTCTTGGAGCGTGTGGCCTTGGCTCCCTCCACCGACCCACCTTTCTCCAATCTGTTCACTTCCTCTGGTGGTTTTCTGACAATAGGCTGCTAATAAACCTCTCATCCTACTGTCTTATTTAGCTGTGCATATATTTTAGCTCACCCTCGGAGACACATTATTTTAAATGGCTCACAGGAGTAACTCTTTAACTAGTTAGCAAAAGTGCAAGATTATTTGAGTACAAAGAGTGCTACTGTTATCGTCCTGTTACACCACAAATGTAATTCATTGTTTAATTTGCTTATCTCCAGAATTAGTCTTATGAAAGCAAATTAGTAGCAGTGTCTAGGAAACGGAAAAGGATTGTAGTAGTAAACACCTATGGGTGCTAAACAGGCCTCCCACCCCTGTCATCTGTGCGCGTGCAGTGCCAGGCCAAAGAGCACAAGGGAAGGACCGGAGCCAGCAGCTCTCCTGCTCTGGCTCTGAGCTCCATCAGAGGTGAACGTCTGCCTTCCTCTCACCTCGCCAGACAACCTGAGGCAACGTGCCATTGGAAAATTACCCTTATATCCATCTTTATTTAATAGAGTGAGAGAATAAGGAGGAGAGGAAGGAGAGCAGACAGACAGAGAGAGGAGGGAACAAACTTTGCTACATATGGAGTGCTTCTTACAACTAATCAGCAGACTGTTGGTGATTGGGGCCGCGGGCGCCAGGTTGGCAGGAGCGCGCGTTGCACAGTGCCCAGGTCTTTGCTGCAGGCTGCACAGGTTGGCCTCCGCTCTGCTGGGGAGCAGATGGCCAGCCAAAGCTTGTAGTCACACTTACCTTCCCCACTAAATCCCTAATCCCTCCGTGGACGCTCCTCCAAGGCAGGTTTTTGGAGGCACAAATAGGGGTTACAATCTGGACCGGTGCAGCGCTTGCCAAAACACTCAGAACACACGAATGCAAATCAACTTATTTGTGTTGTCCGCCAGCCAAGACGCCGCTTCTTTTGCGAGTAATTAAGATACCTTGAAAAATATTTGTAAAAGATCAATAATTCGAAATAGACAAATAACAATGCCGAAACAGTGGGTGGAAAACAAAGCTTTGGATATGGCATCACTTTTGTTGTCACTCTTTTGTTCACTTACACATCCCTTCGGTGCCTGACCTTCTGTGGCATTTGATTAAGTGTAATAAGTCGGGCATTACCAGCACTGAACGGCACCGTGGCCCAACTGGAGGCAGTACACAGACCCGTTTGAATGTAGTCCCTTTAAAAACTCGGTGGAGGGAGACGACTGTTAGGAGCGAGCTGGGCGGCACCGTGGCACCTCTCAGCTGTGCCACTTGGCGTTGCTGGCAGGATCTCGGCACACACACACATACGCAGACTCTGTTATTAGCCCGGTGTCAGTGCTCCAAATGGGCTGCAGATGTTAGCGCTCAGGTTTAAACACAGTGGCGGTAGAAGCAGCAGGGACAGGCGCGAACAGAGGAGCTAAATGCACACGATAAACATATTTATTAGTGAAGGAGGCGCCGCCGTGCAGAGCTGGAATACTATATACGTGATGGTGAAGAATGCAGTTATCTCCACAGAATGCGATTACATGGGGTTAGCAGGCTAGTAGGATTTCCGACAGCCCCAAACCTGGATAAGCAAACAAGTTGAATAATCAATTATAGTATTTAATAGAGAAGTCATTCTGAAACTCTTTCCAAATTTTTATATAAACATTTGAAATTTTTTCATGATTAGAACTGAATTGTGTTAAAATTTGTGGTAAATTACCCTGTGGATGGATGGGTAAGATAAGATAAGATAATGAGATTAGAGACAAGATCTAAGATCCTTATTAAACAATTTGTATTGCATATTCCATTTAATTTCTATATAGAGCCCCTAACTAAAACTAAATAAATATATTTGTATAAATTTGATTTAAAGCAGCAATATGTAACTTTCTGGAGGTGGCACATCACTTGCATGTTAAATAGAAAGTTAAAACCATACTTTTGATCTTTCTCCATGGAGATAGATACATTTTATGCGATATACTGCGGAATATTATAGTCAAAGGAACAACTCTTTTTTCAGGTCAAGTGAGAATCAGGTTTGTGGAGAAGCAAGCCCGCTCACAGTAAGGACACATGTTTTTCAGTGCATTAAAAAAACAACAAAATTTGGCTAAAAGGTTACTTACTCCAAAGCTTACTCAACATTCACTACAATAGAACAGTATATACAGTGCATGTGTCTGTGGCCCCTGGGAGCGTCGGGGCGGATCTAAGGCCCTCCTCTGGCCCTGGCACATGTCGACTCCGCCTCCCTCAGATGGTCCCAGCAGCAGCAGCCTCCAAAGGTCAGCCCCATACACCGAGGGTTAAACTGGACCCTCCATGACCGGGCCCGACCACGGCACCCAGCACCGCTTCAATTAGGCTACACGCTGCCTCCAGACTGACTGCACACTGGGAGCACGCTGGATGATGATTGGCTGACGGCGGGTTGGAGGTGGGGTTTAGATGCTGGGTGAGTGGAGAGCAGTCATATTAGTTCAATAAAATGTTGCATAGTACAGTACAAGTTAACCAGTAATCACCCACACATTTTATTAGTATTGCTTACCTTAAAAAAAAAGATAAAAAAAAAAAGATAAAATAATAATAATAATAATAATAATAATAATTTATTAATAATAACAGTAACAAGAGATGCAGGTGAGGTACTATTGTAACAAAATTTAAACTTGAGAATTGCTTCAAACAATATATATTAAAAAACAAAGAACAAAACAAACAAACAAACAAAAAAACACATATCACATATAGAATCTAATCTAATCCTTCTAATCCATCATATTAAATTACCATTTACCACCTTAGATGAATTAAATCTTAACTAGACAAGAGTAAACCAGGACTGAACCAGGACATTGAGGTCTAAAATATGATTTAACCTGATCTAAACTAGAACTAAGACAGGACTTAAACAGGACCAAACCAGGACAAAACCAGGTCTAGATTCGCCATTTCAAATGGAAAGGACTAGACCAAGACTAAACCCTGACCAACTTTGGACTAAACAAGGTCTAAAACATGATTTAACCTGGTCTAAACTAGAACTAAGACAGGATTTAAACAAGATGAAACCAGGACTAAGTCAGGTCTAAATCTGCAAAAAGTCCATGTACCACCAGTTCTACCCATACCACATTTTCAAAACATCTGGCCTAAGCGATGCAGTTTATTTTTTCTTCATATTTCTCAGTAATATCCAAAGCAGTGAGTAGCCATCTGTTGAGTTTACCCATTGCTCCTGTGCTTTATGCATGACATGACCCACACATGAATCCACTTATCCCTGTTAGCATTCGGGCAGCGCGGCAGCGTGCTAGCCATTTCACCTGTACCGATCCACATGTTACTTCCACCTAATTGGCTCAAGCCGGCCCTAATTCTCCGTTCTCAGCGAGGTCCACATTTCAAAGCATACAGGATCAATTAATGGAGCCCTAATGCGTCTCATTTTCATACAAGACGAGACTTATAGGTTTGAAAATCAGATACTGAGCACCTCTGATACTGTGCGGACAAGCCCCGGCCAAATTATGTCAAGGGGAATTCGATAGGAGCCGTAGCCCGGTCAAAGCTCCCCTCCCTGGGCATGGAATGCATGTGGACACTCCTGGTTCAGAGATGTTTGACTTTCTTGGTTGGACTTTCATGGTTGGACTCTTTGAAGCTGTGATATCGATGTTCAACTTTAACATGAGGAATTTTAGTGAAGTTTCATTTTTAATCGTTTCAGAGTACCATTTAGAATCTCATGTTTTGGAGGTAAAGAGCTACATTTTTTCAGGTCAGGAAAAAAGCGAATTAACAATATGCTCTACCAGTGTTTGGATAGGTATCCTCCATCAACCAAAAATGGTCAAGGTTAAAGTTATTGTACCTTAAAAACGTGAAAAACAGGACTGGTTTTCAGTGGCCCAAGTTATTCCTCACTTATTTTAGGCGTTCCGAGCATTCTAATTATTTGCCACAGTGAGTTTATAAGTGCTTTCACAAACCAACAACAATCAAGCTAATGCACAATTCCTGATTTTTGGGCAATACAACACTCTACAATTAGATACAGACAGTACACAGCAGATTTATTTTGACACACTTGCACCTTATGTGTACAGCTAAAATTAGAACTATTTATCTTCTGGAGCACTTAACCCATTACACACACGCAAAAATATATGTGTCCAACAGTCAGTCAAATAGCAAAAGATTGATTCATTCCTCCATGCAAGTAAACAGGACTACATGCTTTAACTTAACACATTAGTATTAATAATCACAACTACTCTGAATCATATTTTTTGCCATATATCTCCAACATGTTTTGACAGCCCATGTATTTCGCGTACCTCCAAGCCCACAGACCCGTGACAACCCCCTTCACCCCCATCCCGCACCCAAGGTAGAGCTAGGTACTGTTTTTTCAACGGCCTCCACCATCAAATATGAATGACCTGCTAGTCTATACATCATGTTAGCTGACACGTTGTATTAAAATTTATGAACGACTTCATCAAAAAGCACTTTCCGCGACAGACCTGGCCCCTGTGCACGGCTGGTTGGAGGCTGATGGATGCCTGGGTGTCCGCGTGGTAAGTGTGAAGTGAGTGAAGGGGGGAGAGACACTAAAGACCTACTTAAATAACTTTGAACATTTATGAACAGGAATGAGTTAAATAAAACAAAATGGTGGTTAATAATGGATTGTGAGGGATGGTGTTCAGGTGCGGCGTACTGGAGGAACTTCAAAGATTCTTGTCGTGTTTTAGAGTGTATGAAAATTGTCTGGTTATGTTGAGGTATAAATGGTTTTAACGATAATTTGGTGAAATTTGATGTTTTGTTCTTTCACAACCAACAGTGTCTTGCTCTTAACATAACATTATCACGATGCACTACCTGGAGCAGGAATTGAAGTGCACTCATCCCCAATTTGTGTAAAACTGGGTGAATGTTGAACATTTTTATAGATTTTACAGGTAAATGAAGTGTGTTGTCCAATTTCACAACATCCGTAAGCATTAGTTGGAGGAGAGATTGAACCGTCAACCTTTGGGGTTAGTAGGTAAAAGCTGTAGGACTCCAACACAACTTATCCAATTTGTATTTTGAATGAACTGGATGAACTTTCTATTAATTTCACAGGTGAATGAGTGAAGTGTCTCGCGTAAGGACACAGCAGCTGTATATACTAGTTGAAACAGGAATTGAACCGCCAACCTTTGGGTCAGTGGGCAAGCGCTATAGAACTCAGTGAAATTTATTAAAATGATTTCACAAATCTGATGGAAGCGTCTTGCTCAGGAACACAAGAGTATGTTCAAGTTGGGCATGGGGACTGAACCACCAACCTTTGACTCTCTGGTTCTGAAATAGACCTACCTGTCATGAGGTGTACCCCTCTAATGAGACTGGTCTGGGGTCAGTTTACCATCTGTTCACACGGCCCCTCTATTCGTACACAACCAAACCTGATTGGCTGGAACTGTGCCCAAGCTCCGCCCACCACCAACTCCACTCTGCACACACTACAAGTAAATCAACAGTGTCAGTGTATTAAGGCTACGCTAATATTTTAATAGACTACAATTAGTCATGTTAAATAGCTTATGGTGCAAATGAAGAGGTTATTTTATCTAATTAGTATGTTTAGAAGAATCAGAATCAGAAAAGCTTTTATTGCCATTGTCAGTGAACACAATTCACAGACTAGGAACTTGCTTTGGTGATAAGGTGCAACATAGAACACTGAATAATAATAATAATAATAATAATAATAATAATAATAATAATAATACAAGTAGGGATATCACAGTTAGAAAGGATAATAATAATAAAGTATCACTATTTGAATAAAGTAAGAGCATGCAAAAAGATTAAGATATATAATAAAAATAAAAATAAAAATAGTCAAGTATAACCGCATTACTTTTGTTTTGTTTTTTGAACATCAATTCAATATAGGGATGAGCAATATGATTATTTTTTTTTTTTCTTATATTGATCAATCATGATTTTCAGTTTTATTTAGTCTTATTAAAAACAAATAAAAATGGTTTTCAATATTAATTTCCTGACAAAATCTTGCTAAAATGTTATTGAATTTTATATATTTTATTTTTAATTTCCAAATATTAAATTTTGCTTAAATTTACACTTAACGATTGTTTCCTGAGTTACTGATTTAAGTTACAATGCTATACAGTATTAGACACACACATACCAAATAATATTATGCACACACAAAATAACACAATTTCTAATCCAGAACCCTCTGTCCAAACAATAACATTAGCATAGATGTGAGCTAAGCAGTGGACAGTCCAGGCTAAACCATGTTAACTGTGCTGACCCAACCGCTTTGTCCCCCCCGAGTCCCGCTCTGGTTCAGCTGTCCGGTCAATGGGACTGGGGCACATGGCCAAGTACATACAGCCAACAGACCCTCCTCTTCCCCTCCTCTTCCCCTGCACACACACCTCAGCTGGGCCTCTTCGCAGGTCCACCCAGGGCACATGTTGAACACAGGGCTGACATGTCCCCTCTGGTCGGCAAAGGCTGTCCATCTTCTGCCTGTCCGTCCCGCTGTCTCACGCTGCAGGCAATTCAAAGCTCCAGCTGTCAAAAGGTGAGCTATAGTCAAGGTAATGCAGGCTTTTTATCAAGACAGTAGACCTCCACCAAGGCATCCATAGTTTATTCTTCACCATTCAAGTAGCAATTACAGCTAAGTTGCAATTAACTTATTATGCTAATTCAGTAGTATAGAATTTATTTTAATGTTTACTTTATAATGTGGTTTATTTTGACAGTTTTCATTTTCTTGTGCATAGGTGATATCTTGAGGGCTTTCAAAAGATGTAATATTTTGTCTTGAATTGTTAATTGCCATAGCAACTAAGACAGACGCTCATCACTCTGAAACCCAAAGCTATTAGTTTCCTCTTTGTTGTGCAAATTAGAGAGAGAGAAAAAAAACTGACTACATTTATAAGACAGTACTTTTCCACAAATAACAACACCAAAGAACCAAACAAGCTGAATGGTCAACACATTGAAAATAACACCAATGAAAGTCCATGATAAAAAAAAAGAAAAAAGAAATTTGTAACAGTAATTTTCTACAATCTGAAATATTTAAAACCCCTGGATGATAACTGATGAGATATTGCGTTTGGACATGGGGCTAATCCTCGCAGATTTGAGGTGGACAGGTGCGTTCTGAAGTGGTTTTCCGGAGCGCATCTGTCAGAAATGGAACTGGAGCCACACAGTTCACAGCTGCAGTACAGGCATGAGTCCCACTGGGGTCAAACTGGCCCTTTGACCACCACAGACCAGCCCCAGTGAGTATAAGGGCATTATCATAGGCATTCAGCATATTCAGCAACTGTGGAATTTTTATTTAAACATTCCTTAAGAAAATATGCATGTGCGAAGTCAACACATTTTATAGTTTATTGAAGCTCAAATGCTGTTTTAAAGGTGCACAATGTAGCTTTTCTGCCAGCTTTTCTGTAGTTTTGCCACTTGTCTAAATATGTTGTATTGCTTTGTCTCAAATGTTCCACAATATGGCATTAAACTGCCATCTGTGTGAGAAGCAGGTGACACTATCAGGCCAAGTTAGAGGCTTGATCTGTGGTCAGGCAAGCCCGTTCACAGTATTCAGAACAATACAACAATGACTAAATCCAAGACAGATAAGTTTCATGCCAAGCTGTGGAACATTCCAGGCTAAGCAAAAACATCTCCATAGAGACAAGCGTGCAATGGGAGGTTACATAGAGTTCAGCTTTCTGATAACTGGTCAAATATCTGGTTGTTTATTATTGGTTCTAGCAGTTCTTCCAGTACAAATGAACAAAGTTGAAACCAAAACCATAAGAACTATATCTAACTATAGCAACTGTAATATCAAAAGTATAACGATTAATATAATAAAATAAACACAATCTGATCTTGATAATGTTATTTAAGCCATTAAACTTGTGCTAGCTTGTACAGAGTGGCGGTGGTGGTGTCCAGGTGCACACCAGATAGGGTTTCCACGTTTTGGCCGGCACGTTGGGGTCGAACGGTGGGAACGCCAGCTGCCCCCGGATTTCTCCAAATGTGGGATTGTTGTGGATTTGCGAGCCAACAGACGGACTGGACATGCAAGAGTACAGAGACTTCCTATGGTCCCACTCTCTCTCCTGTACAGAATATGAGCTCAAATATGCATAAAAACACTTTGTAATAACTAAACTATGACTTGAATAGGATTAATTTAAACTTCACATTTAATCTCTCTGGTATATGTGGCATTGTTGTGGATTACAGAGACTTCCTATGGTGGTTCTCCTCTCTCCTGTACAGAGAATGAGCTGAAATATGCGTAAAAAAAAAGTAAAAAGAAACAAACAAACAAACAAAAAAAACCCATAACAATTCATATTTACTACACTATGACTTTATAAAGACTTAATTAAACAGTTTTCCAAATTTTGATCTGGACATGCAAGATTACGCAGACTTCCTATAGTCCCCCTAAAGTGTAGCAAGATGTATTTTCAGATTTTAAGTACAAAAAGTCTTTACTTGTCAAGTGAAATTTACTCAAATCATGATAAAAAATTTCTTAATTCAAGTAATCTTAACTTGGCTAGATTTTAGTTTTTGCAGTGTATAATAACTAAACTATAATTTAAATAGGTTTAATTAAAACTTTAAGAATATTTGAGTTCTTCTACAAAACTGTTTTCCAAATTCTGATCTCTCAATGTCATTGTTCAAATTTAGTGCTTCGTAAGTTTTATAAAAGTTTCTAGTGCAGAAAAAGACAAATAATCACAGATTTCACAGCAGTTGCATCATATTGCCATGATCACATTTGACAGTCAGGCAGACACTTCGCCTCTGAATCCATGTAATTGTGATAAATAAATAAATATAAATAAAATTCTTGTTGACAATTTGGAATTTTTGGTTGGCCTCACAAACGCACAAGAATAAAGCTCTTGTGGCCCAGGCGAACACTCCCGTATGCTGTTGTTTGGACAGCTATTTATCACATTGTGGGAACTGAAATCTGTATGTATACACAGTCACTCAAGATAAAGGTTAATTTAGGTTAAAGTTGATATTTAGGCTCAGATTACGCTTGTATTGTATGTGAATGTGAATTATGTGAATGTAAGTCAATGCAATGTCTCCAAATGTGTGTGTGTGTGTGTGTGTGCGTGTGTGCGTGTGCGTGTGCGCAGCTGTGGTCCATCCTGCTCCTGCACTCCTGGACACCCTGGGACCCCGTGGACCCAGGATGACCCCAAAGTGCCCCCCTCCCACTGTTCAGTGCTCTGGATATGAGATCAACCCAATGGCATCTGCCCCACATCATGCATCTATACACATTCCAAAATTCATATGCAGATAGGACCTTTGCTTGACCATCACAATACACGTACTCTATTAGATTTTTGTCATTTTTTATTGTTCTGAATTACTGCTAACCTAGTAATGTGGAATTAAAGGCTCTGTACCATTTTCCCCCATGTATTTGCACAAATTTTGTCTTGCCCCAGTACTTGAGGTCAAAATATGTCCGCTGTGTGCCGCCTGCATCTAATATAAAGTGTTTGATTGTCTGAGATTCAGGAAGTGCGCAATTTGCATGTTAGCTGTTGTTAGTATGACAGCAAAATTTTCCAAATGTTATAAATTCACCACGGTGAATAATTAGGACGCTCAGAATGCATAAGGTAAGTGAGGAATAGCTTTGAACCACTGCACATTGTTAAATATGAACTAGATCTGTTTTTTCATGGTTTAAGACGGTAAAAATCAGGTACAGTGGCTTTAGCTGTTTGACAATATTTTTTTTTTCTGTAATTTGGACAAAAAATATAAATACGTTTTCATCTTGCGTCATAAACAGTCAGAAGATAACTTGTAGTAGCCTATTCATAATTTGTATCTGAACCAGATTTGAAATTATACCAATATGAACAATATTTTTGCAGTTTTCCACAAAATCACACAATTCCATAATCTTACAAAACAAACAATGACTTTCAAATGAGGCATATTGTTGATGGAGTTAATAATATGTACAGTTCAAATTGACTGTTACATTAGGAGGGCATTAGACAGTGTTGACATATGTTGTGATTACATATTCTCCATAAGCAGGCAGAATAGATGGGATACACAAGTGCGTATTAGTATGTGGTTTAATTGTCCTAATATGTAACTGGAGTCTATGATAATTATGTTTATGTCAATAATGACATCATTAATATGCAGTCTTATTACTTAGATGGAGCGTATTGTCTTGTGATGTGGAGTTCAACTGTTGGTAGGTAGTCTGTTGTCCTATTAAATATGTTAATTATGGTTTATTTTATTTTTTTGATTAGTAAAAAAGGCATTTTCACTAAAAATCTACCATAAAGCAATAAAAAAACTGGATTTGAGCTTGATTCACTGTTAAAATTAGAATTTTTCTTTATTGGTATGCACAGGTAATGTAAAGTAATGAGAAAAAATAAAAAAAACAATTAACAGGCACATGACAAAAAAAAAAATCATTCAAAAATCTTGAAACTATAAACCTTTCTTTAATATTTATTCATTTGCATATGTGTTTTCTGCAACTGAGACATGGACAAGTGCTTCCTACAATACTACAATACAAAAAAGTTTAACTCTGATTGTAAATTATGTGTTAGCAAAAACGCTAGCTATGTAAACAAACCACAAAATAAGCAAACACCATTGTAATCAGATTTGGCAGCATGACTGGAGTGAATAATCAAAGCTCTTCAGGTTACAGTGATATTACAAATGCAGGAGCAGCAATGTGTTACTGTATGTAATGGGATATAATGAGAAAGCAGCACGGCCTCATGGGAAATGTAGTTTCATATGACGCTCACACATCTGAGCAGTAGAGGTACAATAATAGCACGGTAGTCCAGGTAGTGGCGAGGGAAATAGACATGCAAAATCCATATAAGACGGCATTAAATCATAATTTTATGTAATCATGTTTTAATCTTCAGTGGTGCGACGTTTTAATACCTGTTCTGAGCTGGGATTGGTCAAATGAAAACACACAAATAGAATGTGAAAAAAACAACAAGGCTTATATTAAAAAGGTGTTTTGTTTAGAAGTACAAATTGATACAACAATAAGAATGAATTTATAGTTTATTTAGGGCACAAAAAATGGAAAAATCAACTGTTCTTCTATACAAAATCAATAGTAGTAATGGGTCATAGCAAAACAAGTCGAGGTTAAGCCTTTAGCCCAAACTAAAAATGTATATTATGCATAACAATATAATATATCAAAATAAATATATATCATTATTAAAGTCACAGTATGAAACTTTTTTGTCAACAGCGTGTTTTTTGTTTTGTTTGTTTGCTTTTTTATTGCATTAAAAAAACATACTCAAAAATGTGCATCCTTACTGTGAGCGAGCTTGCATCTCCGTAAACCTGACTCTTATTTGGTCATCAAAAAGCAAATTTCTGCTTCATTTATACTTTACTCTTTCCAACCAGTTAAATATGCATATTCATTTCTGTTCAATACAAATAAATAATTAAAACCATTTGAAAATAACATGTCAAAATAGGTTGTATACTTGGTTTGTCTCGTAGTTAAAACTGTAGATGTGACAGCAGTGCCCACAGCTCTGTCAGGATCCTGCTTCAAACTGTAGGGAGCAGCAGACGTCTTCCAAACGCACATGTCCTGACAGTACAGAGGAGAGAGAGAAGAGAGAGAAGAGAGAGAAGAGAGAGGGAGGAGAGAGAGATCAAGGAGAGGGGGAGGAGAGGGGAGCAAGGCCTAAAACATGGTCGCAAGAGACAATCAGCCTGGGAGGAACACGTTTTGAATTGTGAGAGGAAGAAACAAAAAACGGATTCTATGGAGTTATTAAGGCTGGACAAGCGATGGTGCTAAAGTTACACAATAAAGCATTAACTCAAAGGAATCTTCACCTAATGGTCAGTGACACAAGATCCGATGGGGTCAGGAATTTGTCAGATGAGCAGTTACATTTTCTGAAAGTATAAGAGCGTGTTTCAAAAGCATAAAATCCACAAAATCTATGTTTGCGTACTAAATGAAAGTGCTCAAAAGGCCATATGTTTCAAATTGAATTGTTTGTCATTTAAAGATTTTTATAGCTGCAAAATAAATACATAAATAAATAAATAAATACAATCTTTACTTTAAGAAATACATCAATTTCACATTTTTCCCCAGTTCTGACACTGCATTTCACTATTTTTGTAAAACATCTGGCAGTAAATGACATCAACCAGACAGAAAGTTTAGGAACTATATGTAAGATTTTGATTTTAAATTTCATAAACTTATCCATGCCTCCCACATATGAGGTAAACATATTCAAATCAAACATAGCTTTTACTGATAACAATTATAATGCTGATTTATTCTTGATTACAAAAACATTTTACACAATGCCTTTGTTGTTTTTAATTTGGTGTTTTGCTCCTCGAGACAATTATCCAATCAGAAAGCAGAATTCCTGAACTCTTTCTGATCTGACTGGTCATTACCTGAACCCCAGCCCCCGTAGCCAATCATGAATCAGTGCTAGTGCAGCCTTTGCAGCTCAGTGAGTGAATTCTGTAAGTTCTGAGCTTTCATATCCATGTACTGAGAATGAGAAAATATATAAAAGCATCTTCTATACAGTATAAAGGTTAAGGCACAGGCAACCCAGGTTCAGTTGTGATTGTAGTCCATTTCAAAAACAGGCAATATACAGTTCCTTTAAAGAGCCTATGTTACGCTGTGTTCTGATCTGTTATGATCTTATTTCCTCATCAAAAACATACCTGGAGTTGTGTTTTGTTTCATTCATACGTGTTTAACACACAAATCCTGCATAGGCTGAGTTCTCTCAAAAAGAAGGTGCCTTGAGATGCCACATGGCGACACAGGAAGTGCTCTAAACTACAAACACTAGAATCATTTTGATAATTTCAACCCTGGAATTTCCCATCTATACTAAATAAAAGTTAAAAGGAGCTGTTAACTTGAAAACTACCGCTTCATGACATCACAAGGTGGAACAGAGCATTTCAAGCTTTGGAGATGCAGACAACCCAGTAATGCAGGATTTCTCAAAATGTGTGAATGAAGCAAAACACAACTCCAGGTATGTTTCTGATGACATAACAACATTCTAACATGGCTTAAAGCTCACAAGAAGCAATTTTGAACATTAGAAGTTGTTCCTAACGGCCCTCTTTCTTTGACAGTGTAACTTAATCGACTGCTCTTCCTCTGGTCATGCTAACCCGGTCTTCCTCTTTACCTTATGGTCCTCCACTGACACAGATTCCCACGTAAGAAGACACACGAGTAAATAAACCGTACCGCGATAAAGCTAAACGCCGCCATCAAACCTAGTTCATAATGCTTTAGCTGCGCACTCCCTGACGTTTATGGACGACTTTTTAGTGACGCGCCAATGGAAATAAAGTCGCAATGATTCATGGGTAGCTCCTGTCAGCCTTACATTAATATTATGACCATATCCATCACGCGGGCCATCCATTACCAACAGATGCTGTAAAACACTATTTGGAACGGCAGGAGAGACGCGCGTCGCTCTGCCCCGGGAGGAGAGATTTGTGAGTGGATAAATAGGACAAATGATGGAATAATCAGAAATAATAAAAGTTGTGGGAGAAGTAAGGCTGTCAAGTGTGTTCGTATGGAATTTACGGTCGACATGAGGTAGCGATTGGTAAGGTAGGGCAGTGTAATTTTTTCCCCTAAAGCAGTTCTGTCAAGGCTCAGTTTATAAACCTGTCCCATGGGCCTAACTTTTAACCAAAATGCCTGTTATTAAACCTAATCTTAACATGAATGTGAAGTGATATACCGTCAAAAAAACAACATTTGCAAGCATAGCGCCAGTGCAAAGTGGTTGTTTTGTGGCATGGCTGCATTGGGGGAAAATTACATGGTACAGCAACATGTATTTAAGTATAAAATGGTAATAATACATACAAAACTGTCTATTTGCGAGGTACTGGAATCCTAAAACTGGATTGTTTCTAGCTTTGGGGTGGCCTTAAGACCCTTAATTCTTGAGGGCCCTCCTTTAGGCCTTATCATGTGTATACAATTTTGATACTAAAGTGTATTTCAATAGGAAATATAAAGCTAGTTACATTCCATTGCAAGTGTATTTAGTTGTTTGTTTGAGTAAAGTACTATTTGAGATGCATGTGTTTAATAGTCACAAAAATAAAGCAATAAAACAGTGCAGTTATATTCAGTACCAATTACTTAAATAAATTCTAAGTAGTTGTAGTATCTTACATTTGTTAGGGAAATTATTCGGCTATTCCACATATCTGGTCACTGTCCAATAAAATAAATTTATGTTGAATAGATTTTGGTCCAGTGAAACTATATGAATTAATTCATATTAATAGATTTTTTGACATTTCACCAACCAAAAGACTTGAAAATATAACTGTACCTTCAAATGAACTCTTCTAAGTGTTGTCATGGTTCAAACCTGGTTTAGGACCGGTTTTGCCTGATATTGGTCTATGTTGGAGCACATCTTAGAACTGATTGCTTCTGTCATATTTGGAAGACCACCAGATCCACATTTTACCCCGAAACAATCCCATTCCACTCCTATTTATTCCCAAATGTATTTACTCTAACAACTTGAGTAAACATTGCGATTTTGTCCTCGAACAGCAATCTCCACACTTACATTACCCAAGCTTGTTTCGCATGCAAAGATTCTTAAAACGTATTCCCCATTTCAGTCGTTACTCCTAAAATGAGCGGAGTGGGCCCTTTGCCTGGGGAATCGCCTGCTCCCATATAAATGCATTGGGTTATGATGTTTCGCATAAGGCTGACTTTAAAACGCTTGTTGATTCTCCATACTTTGTACTGTTTGATGTATGCATCCCCCCCTCTACCCACCGCTGTGTTTGGGCTTAACTTGTTAGTTCTGCTCGGGCACGGGTTACTTCCTGATTGCCCCCAGATATTAGCCTGTGCTGGACCGGTCATGCGAGGACTGTAATACTGATCAACTTTGCCATTACAGCAATATGGGTCAAGTTGGCAAGTACAATTATAAGGTTAGGATGCAGGTAGTTTTTTGTTAGTTCTCACACCTCACTGCAAGAAGCTTCAAGGTTCGACTGATACTTTGCAGCTGCCCTCATCAATATTCCCTTGGAGTGTGAAGCTAACTGAAAGCACTGCTCTGTTAGACGTTCTGTTAATCAAGTTAGACTTTAATCTGAGTTTTATTTTAACACAGTCTGTCCAGAAAGAGCTGACTTGCTTGGAAGCATAACAGGTGAGACGATTTGTGAACCTAAAGAAGTCTCTCACACATAAAATTACAGTCACGAGCTAGCTAGCATTAGCCAGCAGTTAGCCACGCTCACCTTTTTGTTGAAAACCAAAAATCCATGAACAGGACCGTGAACGCTTGTATTGTTCACACGCTCCTGAAAATGTGTTGTTTAAATCCATTTAGTTTATTTTTCTAGAGTTTTCTGACAGTCTTCAAACTTTTTTGTCTGTGTTTGCATTGTGTCACCGTGGTAACTACTGAGCATTCCTCCAATAGAGATACATGTAGCACACCCCTACTGTAATGTCACACCAAAGTATCAATAGATTGCGTTCATGTGACATCAGATTTGAGTTGGAGGAAGTAAAAATTCAATGGTGGACACAAAGTTCCCAAACTTCTTCGTCTTTATAAAAGAACAAAAGTGACTAGAACTTTTCACAATAGCTTCAGAAAGTGGTGCCATTGTTCAAACCCAAAGATGTGATTGTCATTTTAAAGATATAAGATTACCACGGCAAGTTTGTGGAGCCAATCTCAAACAAATGATAAGGTTCAACAGTTGTGGATCGTAAGTTTGGATATTTCCATCAAAAACGGTGTCTCCCATAGAGTTATATGGGCCCGGGCCCAACCCTTAATCTGAAATAATGGCTTCAAGTACTATAAAAATATGGATAGCAATGTTATAGTTGATATTTTTATTAATGAATTGAATATCATAAACTAAAGTTAACTAACAAAAAAACTAAAACTAAAAAAACTGTCAAAAATTTGTCTTAAACAAGGAGTTCACCTGATTGTTCCTTATTTTACTAGATACATGCAAGTTTGTGACATTAGATCTGAATTCTGAAAAAGTAACACGGAAATGTATGCATATATTTGTAGATTATTTGGTAGAGGAAAAAGTCTGAAGGTTTCATTGCAAAGTTCATAATGTACTTCTAAATCTGCACAGTCTGAGTCCGAGCGATCATCTCCCCAATAGAACATCTCTGTTTATTAAAGTGGGTGAGTGTGTGAACCCAATTACTGCAAACTAGGTCACAAATGTGCTACTGTGATCAAACTGAATATTTCATACTGTGTACACCACGTGGTCCGTAAACACTGCTCTTCGCTCAGTCAGTCAGTCCTGCCTCTCAGCGGTAGGGTTGTGGGTTTAAATCCTCACACCAGTTCATTCATAATCTCGCTAAGGTCTAAGTTTGAAAGTTCAGAGTCACTAGGTTCTGTTTTGGTATATTTCTGATGTACAATGACATAGCTGTGAAGACCAAATGTATTGTTTATTTGCAATAGCCTTATCTAAATAAACATCTTATTATCAGCATTTCAGGAAAAGGCAAGTGAATAAATAAAACAGTATTTCAATTAGGGGTGTAGTCCTTTAGTTGTTTAGTTGATTAACTGGTCAATGGTGTCTTAGTCGACCAAAATTTGTAGTAGTTCATTTTCATTTTATATAGATTATAAAGATATATATGGGATAAGAGTAGAAAGGAGAGGTTAATGAGTGCATGAGTTAGCTGAAGATTTTGTATTTGGTATCCTGCGTAGTTCTGTGAGTGCAGTTTGGGTCAGATACAGAGATACTTTGTGTTCATGACCAAGAATTCCTTTAGTCGACTACAGCCCTTATTTAAATGTTTTATTTTGTTGTCAAATGCCTAGTGATTAGTCTGAGCTTGCCAACCAGCCACGCATAGCCAGCTCAGTCCTTGTTATCTTGGCCAATGTCATCAGAGGTATAATACTCCCTACAACAGAAGCATAGCCAGACTGAATTAGACTTGAATGGACAATACTTCATGTATCTTGGTCCTGGGTCCCATACTGATGGTAAATAAACTTTGTAAATAAACTCCTTTCTTAGAACTCTAGCCTCGTGTCTCTTCTTCCAACTCTTGGACGACATAAATTTATTCCACAACACAAACATTTGTATGCTTTTAAGCTTGTGGCCCCATTTCACACTGTATTTTTGTCTCCAAAACAGAACAGTTTTTAAATTAGTTTGAAACAATTGTTTTATTATTCATACAATAAATAGTAAAGTAAGGGCTTATATTGACATATGATGACTTGCATTTACAACATTAAGTAGGTCATAAGTAACATGCACACAGATTGATCCTAATATTTGACCAAGTTCTCTTTCACTACCTCCATTCCCAGTGTGATCCTGCTGCTGTGAATACCTTGGTCTAAGTGTAAACAGACTTCCGGCCATCTGAGCACCTGATGATCCTGGTCTGATCCTGGTTCTGATCCTGGTTTGGATCCGGGGAACAGGCTGGGTCTATTAATAGCTGTATGTGTGTGGACTTGTGGACTGCAGATGACAGGAAGAGGCTCGTCATGAAGAATGCCTTTGTGAGTTTCCCTTTTCAGCGGAAATGAATTTCTTGTGATTCCGCAGAAAAGCAGCCTCTGGGCAACGCACTGATAGACCAGGCTCCAGGAAGAGAAGGGATGGTCTCTGGACAGGAGGGCACGGTAGACAGAGAGTTACTGTGTGTGTTTTAGGAGAGCTGGTCCTTATTCATTTTACACTGCATTTCCTTCCACATTAAAGAGGGGGTATTAACTGCTAACACATAACATATTTAGCTCACAATGTCACATTTTATTGTTTTGAAAATCCTATATTTGCAGAAAACAACATATTATGGGTGGCACAGGCTTGTGAGCTGAGCATTGGACAGAATTGTACTGCTAACCATAAAGACAGCTGGAATAGGGTCCGGGAGAGATCGCAAGATTACTCAAACATGCATGGCTGACATCTAAAATCATCTAAAACCTCTTCCTTCAGGCATGTTTGTGATGAGGGAATCATGGTAGAAAAAAAACCCAAAACATAAATTTTGTATAATACCCCTTGAAGAATAAGTAAAAGTAATTCTGATGCTTACAATGTAATGTACCATGTAACAGCCTGTATAACATATAATTAAAACATGTTGTTGCTACACAGTTTGATAGTATTAGTGTTACCAGAGATACAAAAGTTACAGTAGTGTATGTGCTCACAGCTTGCCTAACATGGCATGAGTGAATGGTGGTAGAAAAGGCAGGTGCCATACAATTTGTCGTTTTACGGTACAAATTCATCTAAAGTGAAATTGCTGATGAGAGAATTTCCAGACCAATTTGTTAACGACTATGTTTTTGGCCAGGCCAGGCTAGAATATTGCAATGTCTGTCACTGTAACTGAACTCAGAGTGCTAACACTGATTAATAGATTTTTTGTACTGGAGATAGTTAGAAACTTTTAATAAACTCAGACTTACACTGAAAAGTACTGTCTTCTCATAAAAAAGGAACCTCTATTCAAACTTATTTATTTTGATCATTTTAAATATATAGACCTACAATAAAGTCTACTTAGATTTTTGCCACACATGTCCATACTACTACTACTACTACTACTACTACTACTACTACTACTACTAACTTACTATTACTCAGGCCCGTCGGCAGAAATTTGGGGGCCTGGAGCAAGAAGCGTCACATGGGCCCCCCTCTAATTTAAATTAATAGGAAGGGGGTCCAATTCTGAGCCCCTAAAACTGGGCCAACAGACCCCTCTACTGCCCTGCTACTACTTACTACTACAATTACAATGTATTGTAATTAATATTTACCCCAGCAAAACTGTGTTGTATTTAAGTCTTACTCAAAAACACAGCAATTTGCAATGGCAAAAAAGTAAAGATTGAACTGCCGACAATATTCCAATATATGCAACATGGGCAAAAATTACTAACACAACCATCAATACAATTCAGATTGCTATTTTAGTACAAAGCTAACCTATATGTGGCTGTGAATACAACCAGATATTGCAGGTTTGTCTATGGGGACATGGGCTGTGATGGACTGGACTAAAGGACGGGCTCATGTTGAAAAGGTTTAAGATGGACAAGCGTTCAAGCGTCTTCTTCATTGTGCCGGTTTGAAGTTCTGCTGGACACCGATGAAGACCAGGCCTGATGCTTTTGAACACAACTTCTTCATCACGGCTGCCATCTTTGAAGCTCCCGGCCAAACCTGGAGCTAATGTATACAGGAGAGGTTTCATTAGCACTAGCAGTTTGGGAGAATTTATATTCAGCAATTCAATAAAATCGTCACTATATCTTCTAATTGTACAGAACAGAAAACGTTATATATTATAACATACTCTGCTTAAGGGACAACTCCACTATAATGGCTGGAATTTGGAATGTCACCAATAGTTGTAAAATGTATTTGAGAAATGAAATAAATGAAATAACTGATGCGGTAATATTGACTCTTGTCCATCCCCACTTAAAAAAACTGAAAACAATAACAATAACAAAAAACTGAAATAAAAACATTAAATACTGTATATGTCATGCACGAACCATGTCATTTTAATGGATCTGTACCAGTGTTTTTTTTCTCATGTAGTTGTGTACATTTTGTTTCTACCCTGTGTAGATATAGTAGCTGTTAGTCTGCTATACATTATCAGCATGTTATTATAAAGCAATTTTATCAACCTATAGCGTAGTAGCGTCGTAACCAAACTTTGCCGTTTTGTAAGCTCTTAAACTCTTTAAAAAATTAGGATGCTCGGATTGCCTCAGGAAAGTGTGGAAAAAGTTTGGTCTGCGACAGTTTGAAATGAACTCATTCTGTTTTTCACATTTTATGACAATTTTTAATGCAGTAAAAATCAGTGCCTTTAAGTTCCATCTGCTGTTGTATCTAATATTGTGATGACCCAGGTTTCATAGTCCCATTGTACAAGCTATCTGAGCAGTCTATTCAAAAATCTCCGGATGGCTGCTAACCAAACTTGTTGAGCCCATCGCTTGTCATCTCCTCTGAACTATTGTTGCTTGACTGACTTTGCTGTAATTGATGTTGAGCTCCCTACATTGTGAAGTGGGCAGGGTGGGGCCGGTCCTTCTGAAAAGACAAACTGTATTAGCATAATAATAAAAAAATGTGTCCACTCCTAGCAAAGAGCATGTGGTTTGGGAGGGGGTAGGAACGCAGCATACCCAGCCCGCCAGCTCTCATCGGTGTAATCTGCTTTGGCCAGCGCTCGCCTTGTTCTTGGACGCGCTATCAAATGGCACATGAACACTATAATCGAAGCAATTTCCCAAACATCTTCAACTTCCTGTCGGCATAGAAACCAATCCAGGAGTACGGCAACAAAAGTGGGCCTTATGTCACTCGCTGAATCCAACCACGTTAATGATCTAAGCATGAAAAAGAACGCGAAAATGCTTTGGTTTTGTTCGTTAGTTTGTTTAAAGGAGAATCGCGAGCCACGAGTCGGGTTTGATGAGGCAGGTATGTGCGATGGGCAGACATATTGGTGATGCTAATTACTGCTGTGTGTGTGTTGCGGGCCGCTGGATGGTACATGTAGGCTTGGGCACAACATCACACCTTCGCGGTCCAACTGATCCCACTGTCCAATGGGAGTCTCACTCGGGCCAATAAAGCAGCGAAATTTAGAGTGACAGATGGAAAATGGATGTTACAGGTACCGGCGTATCGAAATGAAGTACTAAAATGAGTTTATGATGTAACAATCAGCAGTAATAGTTGGTTAAATGCAAACATGCAGTAATGTAGGAATGACAAAAACATGGAACATTCTAATAAAAAAAACAGATACATGATTGATCTAATATACAACTGACTCTTTATACATATACATATCAAAGTTGGTTATTAGCAAGAAGTAGTTTGTTAAATTTGCAAAAACACACGAGTATTTCCCACTAAAAACAGGGGAAGAGGTTTTCTGAAATAGAGCCGAGAAACATGCCATTTTCAGCTCCAGAGATGGAAGTGACCACAGAATGAGAGAATCAATCAAAATAAAAATGCAGATATGTGATGAAACAACATTTTCAAATCCAAAAGCTTAAAGAAGTCTAATGAGATTCATCTGGTCTTTTGGCAATTTATGTTTTTTTGAGATCAGACTATAAACAGGGGCATGGGGGCCTTTTTACTCTCACACACCTGGGACACTATAGCTTAAAGAAGTCAGTTTAACATAATATAGGGCCTCACCTTTTTCACCCTGCTAATGTGGAGCCAAAGTACAGTCAAACCTTATGCTTCTGTGACCTTTTACAGCAATGAATGTAAAGAATATGTTTTGAGATTACATAACATAGAAAAACAGGTCACACTCGTCCAGGTTTGGGCCTCCTCTTGTTGTGATTTACAACTAATTTGGATCTCTAGGCTTGGTTTAATTATGGTCTACTTTTGGTTTAGTTCCAGTTTAATCACAGTTTTGATGTGGTGTGTGTGTAAAAGATTGAACGCAACCATACATTCATATACTGTTGCTTTCATACAAAGAAGGGATGCGTTTTTCTCCTGTCTCCTTGTGGCATTTGACTTTGGTTCAGTCCACTCCTCTCCCTCAGCTGTGTACGTGATGTGGACCAAGAACACTTCTGACACGTCTCCGCAGACACACTTGTAATTTGCGCTCTGGGCTGTGTACTGATGACAACAACATGCCTCTCCCTCTTTCTCTCCTCTGGCCTCCGCAACCTCGCTCGCCCCCAGACCTCCGCAACCTCCGTGCTCCCCTCCCTTCCTCCGTCTTCTCCTCTTCCGTGCGTTGTTTTTGGGGACATCATTTTGAATTATCGCTGCTCCTGTCTGACTGCGAGGCTTGGACGCTGACAGCTGCGTGTTCTCACTCCAGGTGCGTGTGAATTTGTGGAGGTGCCCGTGACACCTACCTGTTTGCGAGCCCCCGACCTGTCAAGGGAGCCATATTTAATTAACGTAATGATCAAAGCAGGAAAAGCAAGATTAGCCCTGAGGTAGCAATCCCACTGAGCCGCGCATTCGCCTGCTAATTATACGGCATTAAGGTAGACAGGCTTATGCATACATGACTACTTCAAAGATGTGATTGGGTTTGGTTGGTTACAACAGAAAATGCCCGGAGCGAAAGAGTGACATGAAAACATCAGCGTGCATAAATCTGTGTGAGCCACCAGGTAACCTAGCTTTATCCTGTGTGACAGCGCTAACAGCAGTAGCTAGCAGTGGAGGAGAGGACGCGGGGGCAAGTTCACCAAGCTGTGATGGAAGATGAAAGTTTGACGTGGAGGAGAAACAGAGGTGACCAGACAAGAGCGGTTGCATTGAGTTCAGGAAAGGTATGATGTGTAAAGGGGTAGGGTTATGGAAGGTTTCAATCTGAATCTATTTCAGCACCAGTGAACTATTTGTATTTATAATATTTTTTGGTACCAGTACATAAATATTACATAGTTCAAAATAGCAGATGTACCTGAATAATTAGTAGTACATTAGTTGCAGTAATCTTCAAAAAGTTTACAACACAGAAATGCCAATGTAGGAAAATGTAGGAAAAATAACTTTACTAAATGTTATCTAATTAAGGACACACATGGACTATATCTATCTATCTATCTATCTATCTATCTATCTATCTATCTATCTATCTATCTATCTATCTATCTATCTATCTATCTATCTATCTATCTATCTATCTATCTATCTATCTATCTATCTATCTATATATATATATATATATATATATATATATATATATATATATATATATATATATATATATATATATAATGTGTGTGTGTGTGTGTGTGTGCTGTTGGTGTGTTCTGTGTTTTGCATGTCTCAGGGACTGCAGATGGAAATTAATAGTCTGGTAAAACATCCCTTCAGTGTTTCTCTGATTAATGCTCCTGTACATGGTCCCTGTAAAATAAACTAAAACTAAACTAATCATCTTAATCCTTAAAATACAATTATAATGCTTAGAATAAAGCTTTAAGACATCAAGCTTGAACTGCCAAGAGACAGTTTTTAATACCAACATTTTCTCGGTACCAGTAATACCTTTTTTTTTTTTTTAAATAACCTTTTAATGTGAGAAGTGTGGATGATATAAAATACTTGTTGCTCTTACAAACTTACAAAGCTGTATTCAAGGCGTATCGGACATGCCAAAACACAATAGTACTGGCCAGTGTCCACCAGCTTGACTCTTCTTCTATTACAGTTCTTCCTTTGAAGCATAACAGGCATAACACAACTACAGCACGTAACCTGTGCGTGCAGTCTTCCTTTCTCGATCCCCAATATAGATAGTGGCAATATATTAAATACCTGAATAACAATGGGACCATACCATATATTTCCCCTAATTAAAAGTTAACTCCACTATTTCCTCTTTGTGTTGTGAGTAGTATTTGCAGGAGCCCAAAATGAATCCCTACTCTTGTGCTAACTTCCTGAGTGCTTGGTGGTCAGGTGCTGTTTACGCCCGTGGCTTTCCAAGCACAAGATCTCTGCAGAGATTATTGGAAAAGCCCTTATGCCAGGAGACATCATCTTCCGAGATTCTACCCACTACTGAGACTGAAGACGTGTTCCCACAACCTGCTCCTGTGTGCCTCCGGACCTCTCAACAATCACTAGTATTCTTCTATTTGGAAAAGTTTCAATATCTATAGGGCCAGAAAATTCATCTGAAAAGGACTTGCTGTTTACAGTTGACAAGGGTTTAAGTTGGACAATCTTCGCGGATATTTTGGACGCTCCATTGTGCCGCGAGCTACGAAAGGCTTGCTATTATGAATGAAATTTGGAGTTTGTGTGGGTTTGTTGTGGAGTTTGATGAGCAAAAGCAGACCACCAGTTGTCATTGGAGCATGCACGTTCCCTCCGGTGTGCGCCATGAATAGACAACAACATGTTCCAGAGACGAAGAGCCGCGGACTGACACACAGGCCCTCTTTTGAGTCATGTGAACAGGGCAGGGGGATTTCTGATAGCCCCCATCTTGGTACACAAAGAAGCGCAGTGTGCCCGGGTGCATGGTGGGGACGTTACCTCCGGGCACTGCCAAATAAAAACACAAAGAGGGAAGAAAGGAATGACCTCCTGGATTTGGGACCTGGCGTCTATTGTTCGGGTTAAAATGAAAGTCCCCGTTGGTCCGCCAGGCATGCTAACCTGTTCTCAGGCAGCTGCCGGCCACCTGTGGAGCAAATCAAATTAGGCAGGGGTTCCTACTGCTCCTGTTTATTGTGGGTAGAGTTTGCATTGGCGGTGGTCTTGGGTACTGGTAGAGGTGGGTTAGTGGTATGATGGTCCATGGCTCTTTGCAAGATTCTTTAATGTTGAAATCATCGTGTTTTCTGGCACTTAACCCTATGCTAGTGTGCTGCTATGGGAATGGTGCTGGTTTAATTTGTAACAGGGATTAAAAGTCTCTGAAGTGCATATATTTAAAGATTCCCTGGGGAAGGTTTGTCACCTGCTTGTCTCCATTGAAGTTATTGCTTTGCCTGGAATATTCCACAGTATGGCATTTCACTTCTATGGAGGCAAGCATGTGACGTAACAAGGAGAAGTTAAAGATCTGTGGAGAGGCAAGCCCCTCTAGACTTTTCAGCATTACTGTATAAACAAGACCGATACTGCAGTTAAAAAGTACACCTTTAAAAGCATATCTTGCAAATAGCCAACAGTATGTGCGTGTTAACTTGGAATATTATTAGATAGAACCAACGAAACCACACAAAAATAAATCCACATGTTCCCAATGAACAACAGTGTTAACAGGACAGAACACAGAATAACAGTGTGGTGATAGAGAAGGCTAAAGTGTGTAGTGTGTTCTTAGGCCCCTGTTGTAACCCACTGAACATAATACAGTAATAAAACCAACATGTTACATGTGATCGGTCCATTGGAATGAAAAAAAATCACCCCCTGAAAAACTAAAGAGATAGTTAAATGAAAATTGTTGATGATTTTTTTCATCTTTGTGTCGTTGACTTTGGTTAATGCAGTGAAGTCATCTTGAACCCTATGGTCCCAAAAGTTTTAAATAGTGCTGAGCAAAACAAGAAGTTCTCTCCCTGGATACAACAGACTCATTGGTGTCTATCTTTAAATCTCAACAACGAAAAAAGGAAAGCTATGACCTCTGTCCATTTTCCCTCAAATTATCCAATTTGGCCTTTATGAGCGCCCAGCGCCTGGAAGGCTTGAATTCCTTTTTCATGTGAACAAGAGATGCTCTTGTTCGCCACCACGGACATTTAGCATGGAGATAGAAAGCAGATATTAATCATCATTTGGACACACTGAGGAAAAGAAAAAAATCACGTATGGGTCACAGCCAAATGAGTCAGTATCAGAAGTGCACAACACCGTGTGTCTTTGTGCCAGCTTCCTGTTCCCAGGAATGTGGCTGGTCCCATGACTGAGGTGGGGGTGAGGTAGTCTGGAGTGGAGGGGGGTATGCGGGGAGAGGGAGGTGAATGACATCACCGGTGCGGGTGTTCAGTCCTGACACAGTGGCACCTTGTTCCTGTGAAGCCTCTCTCCTCCAGCCCCTCTCTGAAGCCGCCTTTCTTTGCCTCAAAGAATACCTCCTTTTCTGTTGTGCTCTCAGGCAGCTGCCGCTTATGAAGTGTAGAAATGACACTCTGCTCATGATGAATGGTGCTTGACCCCTGGATTCTGCTCCAGTGGGGCTCTGCATTTCCATAAGCCGTAGATCTCTCACACTCTTGTTATGTCGTAAAAACACTCTGCACCCTCCCTCTTACACCAAGGTGCAGCAAATGAAGATGAAATGTTTGTTGATCAACCTTCGGAGTAAATTGGACAACCTTTTGGTTGGGGGCTCCGAACCGTGGTTGGACACATCCACAGTAGAGAGCTCCTTTGTTACATGATTAATTACTGTGAGCAACAGTTACGGCAGGATTAACAATTAGCTCGACCTGTCAAGCAGTCAGTCTAAGATGGCAGACTAATTGAGCGGCTGGTTGGCCATTGTGTGCCCGTATAAGGCCAGGGAAGTAGGATGCTTCCAGAGCCTTTCATCTCTCAAGGCCTAATACTCAGCAGAAAGGCCTTCTATCAGCCTGAGCGCGGATAATTTTTCATGAATATTCATATGCCGCATGTATTCAGTGAACTTTGGAAAGTTACCTTCATGGTGCATGTTCTGTCACTCTGCTCACTGCACAAAAGAAAGATACAGAGGACTTAACAAGCACTTACTCTCAGCTCAATGTGGTTTCACTGACATTTCGGCATGATATTTTAGCCTGGTGTGTTTACTTAGAATATACATTTTATACCTATGATTATTTTAAATGCAATAATTTTAAGATACAAGTGTGCATTACCTCAAATGGCAAAGAAGGTAATTGCTTATTCATGGGTTTCAGTTTCAGTTTTGAATTGTTAATTGCTGTTGTTATGAGGCTAATGCAAATTTTTCATTATTCTGAATCCCTTCTATAATAAAAAAGAAAGACCGTGTGAAACACATGTGTAATCTTTAAATTTCATTTTACAAATTAAAGGTCAGATCCCTTCCATACTTCACTGCAATCCAGTGTTGAGGACACACACTATAATGACAGTATTTCCTGACCTGGCTGGACAGTACACACAGAGCATAGCAGAGTGCAGAGTTGAAAGTGAAAGTAGTGGATGTGAGAGTGGAACCTGAAGGCCACACAACAAAATCTCCGAGCCATGGGAAGAAGCCCGGGGGAACAGCTGCGCTCATGAAAGCGTCTGCCTGAGGGGGAGGCAGACACTTGATCATGAAGAAAGTCAATTGTTCACGCGCTCAAAGGCTAAAAGCCCAGGAGGAGCTGCACCATGGTGTGTGGGACTTATCAAAATATTTGACAGATATTATGAAAAAGCTTGGGCCCATTTTTAAAGAGGTTTTGTTTTTGCATGCACCAGCGACCTGTCACACTGCCGTCAGCCCCCCGCACCGGCCCCTGTCATTGTTCAGGCCCCTAAAGTTCAAAGCGGGCCTTTTTGGGGCCGCTCAGTGTGCGCTGACACCATGTAATGAAATTAGCAATTGTTGCTAAACAGGTTTCAATCAAAGAGTGTGAGCCAAGAGCTCGTGGTCGGCGTTCATGAATCACCTCTTTCACAGACTGTGTCCGAGTGCTGGGACTTTGTGACCGTCAGCCAGGTGGCCCCACAGAGAGGGAACCTGGCCAAGAAGCTCCATCCACAGCACAAAAGGCTGCTCAGAGCCCAAAACAAACAAGCACTGTATACAACCAGACTCTCCAATCACCACCAACAACTAACTCAACAAACAGGCTTTCTTTAAACTACATAACATTTAAATTACAATCCTTTATTTGTACCTTTGCTTGTAAAGGACACACTTTAAGAATGGAAATCTTTAGTAATAACAATAGAATGGTAAAGCTAATTTTGGTTAAGTTGGTTTGGTTATGCTAAGTTTGGTTTTATTTGAAGTTTTGCTCAAAATTGACCTTTTCACCATGCTACACTGTCCCCTCATCCAAAACATGCTTGGAGTTATATTTTTGCTTCATTCATGCGTTATTCCATTAATCCAAAGTTGTCTACTCTGACCACTCAAAAATGCTCTCTTTGCCTTTTTCCTGCCGCAGATCAATATCTGGACTTCTCCTGTGCAGTTTTTAAGCCCACAAACCATCACCGGACTCATTCTACGCCAGATTGAGTTCACAACAAACACATGGCTCTATTAGCATAGCATTCCTGGAGAATAAGGTCATTTGTTTACTTTGCCAATGTTCATTCGCATTGCTAACAGCAGAGGGAGCACCAATATCTAAATACCTCATGGGAAACAGAGGTGTAGTTCATAAATTATAGTTTTTAGATGCAGACATTATTTTAAGTTACAAAATGTGAAATACAAGGTGACCCAAAGCATGTTTAAAAGGGAATTAAATGTCCTACATTATGCAAAAAGGACTCCTTTGAGCTTTAAGCCTTGTTAGAATGTTGTTATTTCATCAAAAACATATCCCAGAGTTATGCTTTGTTTCATTCACACATGTTTGAGTAACCCTTTATTATTAGTCTGTCTACATCTCCAAAGCTCAAAATGCTCTGTTCCACCTTGTGATGTCATGAAGTGTGATGTTTGTTCAGTAAAGATGAGCAGTTTCAGGGCTGAAATTATCCAAATGATTTTAGTGAAGGTGTATGGAGTTTAAAAACACTGTGAAGCACTTCCTGTATTACCGCATGACATCACAATGTGGAACAGAGAGTTTTCTGTTTGAGAGAAGAACTCGGCCTAAATATGCAGGGTTTGTGTGTTAAACATGTGTGAATGAAACAAAACACAACTCCAGGTATGTTTGTGATGAGGAAACAACATTAGAACATACAGTAGATCAGAAAATACCGTAATATAGGTCCTTTAAAGCCACAAGAATATATGTTCTTTAATACATGCACTTATTTGCTTATACGTATATTTGTGTTTCTTGCCCCAGGAGAACCTAGGCCTCCCCTCCTCCCCTGTTCTGCCTCTCTCTCCCCCACCCACAAACCTCCACCCCTCTCCCTTTGAATCACCACACACCCTGCTGCTAATTTATTTGCACTGAGCATTACGGGAATTAATGTACCTGACATCTATTGACAACAGCCGGTCGCTTTGTGCTCCTTTTTTGCATTACTGTACTCCAATGAAAAATGCCCATCTCCCACCTTAGCTATGGACGCCACACGCACACACAAACCTCTAGGTGCACAGGGCTGTTAGCGGCGCCGGATGATAGTAGCAAAACATTAACATAATAATTAGTGTCTTGTAATTGTTTCATTAAAACCAGTTGTTCCATTTCTCCTCTTGTTCTCCCAGAAGACGTCGGCTGAGTTTGGACGCGAGCCAAAGGGAGGGTTGGTCCGCTCAAGATGTTAGCGGCGCGGTGGGGAGCGGGGAGGGACCGAGCAGCGTCCATATGTGGAGTTGACACGAGGTTTAGGGGCAGACGTCAAATGGGTTTCAAATGATTCTGGAACACGGTGTAGCGGAAACACAGTGAGATAATCTGTTGCTGTATAATGAATGTATGTATCTATAAAGTAATAGTTTGGAAGTACTTCTTGGTATTTGTTTAGTAGCATTTTTATTTTAATTTATTTTCCTAACACTTGGATGAATTTGTTTATGTCTGTGGTATAGTGTAAGGATGCACCAGTCCAGCTTTTTCAGTTCCAATTTCTATACTGTAGCTTTAAGTATCTGTTGGTATCCGATTTATTTCTTTTATATGAAAATAATGTAAGACAAAACTGATCCAAATGTATGAAGTTGTTGTTATTATTGGTCTCTCAAGAAACCACAAAAAATGTATAAACAAAAAAATCAAACATTAAGAGAATTTCTGGGCTAACTACAGCCAGTAAATAGTCGACTGAACCAATATTTGTAAGCTGATATCCCTAATATACTGTAGTTTCACTGACCAAAGAACAATTCATTATGACATTAGACCTAAACTTCTGTACGTATAATATATTTAGTAGTATTAAACCATAAGGCTAAATAATATGCATTGTCATTGTAATTGTGCATGTATATACAGTTTTATATGAATTCTATAAATACATTAACATTTTAATTAATCATGTACAATGATTATATAAAAAAGTCTAAACATGTATACCTCATCATCTGTAGTATTATGCCAGAAAGTCAGTAAAAGGAACACAAATTCAGGCCTGTAAAACAATAGTATTTGAGAAAGTGTTTTTAATATTATAATTATACTTTATTTTTTATTTTTTTCCTAACGTTATAATCTGTCATATCTCACTTAGTACTCTGAATGGGAAACAGTCCACAAAAGTTCCTTTGTGGTGAAACGTGAAAAATGTCTTTATAAAATATTAAACATGTAATTGGGCTCCACAACCAGTTCTGCCATTAAATTAAACTTTACATTTCACAATTTATACGCCCTCACAATTTTCACATAACTTCCTCAACTTGAGCCTAATTACATCACGTGCGCTTTGTTTGTTTAGTGAAAGTTGGTCATCCGTCTACTGTACCCACGCCATAAGTGCATTACAAGTTGAAGAATGCTAGCGCTGGTATAATGTTAACGCAGTGTTCTCTCTGATGGACTCCAGGATCGATGGGCCCTTGACAGAAACAAATTTACCAATCATGACTCTCTAAATGCTTAAAGAGCTTTGACGGGCCTGACAAATGCACCAGATTCTACTCATTTTCCTGGGGTGGTTTTGTCCCAGGGCTAGTCTTGATGCCAGAAGAGAAGCATCGCTGTTGTATGAGTGCAGCTGTGTTCTCCGATCAGGGTGGGGAGGCACCAGAGGAGGCAAGCTCATTGGTCAAAACTATAGCATGGGGGGGGTTCACTTCGCGCCATCAGATCGTAGATACCACAGAAGGGGTTTGACATTTAGTGTTTTTAGACAAACTTCTGAACAGTGTCTCCCGCAGATCATTATCAAAGCATTCCTGTCTGTATAATCAAGATGAATGCCTGAGACACAACCGCGATGGCAGGGTGGAGGACTATATGGGCGGGGGGTGCGTGGCTTAGGCGTCTTCAGCGCACATTTTCCCAAAGACGGATTGGTTGGCGTTGACGATATAAAGCGACACCCCGGCGCTGACAATGTTTCTGTCAACTTATTGAATCACCCGCAAAAATGGGGCAATCTCGGAAGACAGAGTGCAATCTAAAAACATTGATAAATAAATATGGGAGATATGAATATGTTTGTTTGTTTGTTTGTTTTGCTGGCTGTCGATTTGATCCTTAGAAATCTCCCCAAAGACTGATTGGTGTCGCACGCTGCAATTAACTCCGCGAGCACCGCCAATAAATCAACTTCCTGAACTCGGCGTGGAGGAGATGATGTTTTTGAAATTAGCAACATCCGCTGCTTGCATTGTGCAAGGGGGGGAGAGAGCCGTGAAGGGTGTGATTTTTAAAATAACAGCCTTCTGATATCTGATATTCACCAGCAAGTTTGAGCAAATCACATTCATTCTTCAGCGCTCCGCAGGGGAAACTTAGCGCGCCCATTTCCTTGACGTTTTGAGTGGCGAGCGAGCTTTTTTTATTTGTACTGATCATCTGTTTGCTTGCAGTTGAAGCGTGGTGCCTCCCTAATATTAGCCTAGCACGCTTTCATGGCATTATGAGGCATGAGCCGCTGTCACTAGCTAACACGCACCAGGAGCATTTAGGTCAATTATCATTCCATTCAAAACCTTGCTCGACTCTTCAGATTAAGAAACCCACTTATTCACGCGCGCACCGTCCAAGAAGAGCAATATTTCTGCCATTGCGACCATCAAGAGAATACTTTATTGCTTTACTTATTCAACTTTCATTTGCAATTCCTTGTGAGCAAATATATACAGTATTGGTGTGTTTGTGCTCCGTTTGCTGGGAGTGCTACTGATAACTCTAATCCTGTTTACTTGCCTCTTTCTCTCCGCTCTCTATATCAAATATACCTTACACTTTGCCTGACTTCAAGGCGTATCCGCAGAGGGGGGACGTGGCCCTTGCCCCTTTCCGAAGCAGTCCTCTCGTCAGAACAAAGGCTGTCCCCCATTCCCCATTCCCTCTCTGCATATGGAAGAGGCAGGCGCAGCGGTGGAGGCAGAAATTAGCAGAACTATCTGGGACATTGACAGGCCTCCCCCGTGGTCACAGAAGCTGGGGCTGTTTGGTACCCCTCCTCACTGGCTGTGCGCAGATAACCGCCACGGAGGAGGAGAGGCAAACACACAACCTCTGGCACTGGCTCGGCAGCTCTTAACAGAGAACTGCTTAGCTTCAAACCAGGATTTAACTAGTTCTGGGGCAAAGGTGAAAAAGCAAACGTGAGACATTAGGGCATTTCATATTTATCAAACGCTCGGATAACCCCTTTGAAACCTCTTTGAAAGTACAATTTCTCAAGTCGAGTTGAACCGAAGGGCGAACTCAGAAGTGACTGCGAAATGAAATTCTCTGAAATTTGTATCAAAGGCTGCGCTATTGTCATTGTTGAATGTTGAGCACAAACACAAAGAATAATTCTTTGTGCACATTTTCAATAAACAAGAAAAAAAAAATACCAAAATGATAGTTCTTCCACCTACCCCTATTTGTAGTCTCCTTTCCTTCCATTATGTATGTATGGTCAAGACCTGAGCGTCCCTCTAGTGACTGGGGAGATGCATTCACATGTGCAAGTCTTGTCTATCACCCCATAGTGACCAAATATAATAATACATAAAAATAACAAGCCTGGACTGGGGTTGTGTCTTATGTCAAGAGGGCAGCCTAATTTTGTAATGAATACATGTTTGTGTTACAGCTTTGACAGTCACTATGCCAAATCAAAGTATTATTCACTGTTACTACAAATATAGACTATAGCTTCAATGATTCAGTGATGAAAAAAAAAAAAGTCTTCCTGTAAGGAGAAATGCACTGACTCTATTCTACAGCTCCACAATATATTGTAATTGAATCAAAATTGCGCTTTGAGTTGGTACAGTTGTCAAACTGCTGCAATTATTTAGATTCAATTAGACATCCTGACTTTTTTGTTTAAAAAGTCTTGTACTTGTAGTTAGATCTCTACAAACATGTTCTGAAATTCATGGGATTCTTGTATTAGTTTATCAGTCCAGATTTCAGTCTTCTCTCAAATATTAACACTCCTGGAGTTGTTTACTGTGTTGTGCACTCTGGACAGAATCCTTCTTTTAATTATAAATCACAAATCCATCGCAATCGCAAAACGTCAGAAAATTCACAATTTCTTTCCAAAGTTATTAGCCGTACACCATTTCAATAACAGAACCACCCTCCGCAAAGTAAACCCAGGTAGCGTTTGAGCTCACTGCTCAGAGGGTAGGACTCCAGGCGGCCGGAGGAGGTGCTGATATTTGCGTGTCTCGTCCGTTGGCACCTCTTTGGCCCTTCTTGGCAGTGCCGGGGTGTCGGGGGGATCCGTGGTTCACAGAAGCCATGGCTGCTCCTCAAACCGGCCCGCAGATGCTCCCCCGTCCTGGGCCAGGCCTCTCCGCCGACTTGCCTGGGTCCGCCACTGACAGGCTGCCCATTCGCCCGTCCATCTGCCCATCAAGAGAGCCACGTCTGCGGAGGGCGAGGAGTACCAACGCTGCCATTTAAAGGGACAGTTGCATTAAAGATCAACAGGGCTTCCAGGAATGTATTAAGGAAGAGAAGCAGAATACAGTGATGTCAATACACTTAGTATTTTGTAATATTCTTTACCTGCTTTTTTGCATTTTTGTGGTAGTAGTAGTAATGGTAAGGACAAATTAAATTCCCTCATTGTGCAATTAAGTTTGACGTAGTAGTAGTAGTAGTAGTAGTAGTGGTAGTGGTAGTGGTAGTGGTAGTTGTGGTAGTGGTAGTTGTGGTAGTAGTAGTGGTAGTAGTAGTGGCAGTAGTAGTGGCAGTAGGAGAAGTAATAGTAGTAGTGTCCTCATGGTTCTATAAAGTTTAATATAGCAGTAGTACTAATACTAGAAGTGACCAACTAATTTCCTTCATTGTTTAATAAAGTTTGTCATAGTAGTTGTAATAGAGGTAATAATAGTAATAGTAGTAGCCTTATGAGTCAGTCAAATTTGACATAGTAATAGTAGTAGTGACTAATTAATTTCCCTCATTGCTCCAGAAATTGACGTAGTTGTAGCAGTAGTTGTAGTAATAATATTTTCTGCTATACAAAAAAAAAAAAAAAATTCTTGTGAATTTCTTAGATAAAATGTTAAAAATATTTTTGCTATACTTATTACTATAATTGGATGCATTTGATTTGATTCCTAAAATGCTGTCTTGCAGGTTTCACAAACATTCTCACAGACTGCCAAAACGAGAAAACTTGGCATCCGCATTTGTTGACAACTACTAAATAGCATTAATGATAAGTTAGTTCTTTATTGTGTTTTTGGTCGCTGCTGCTCTCTGGACTAGGGCTCTGCTGACCATCTGTGCTCCTGAGTGAGGCTGGGTCCCTCGTCCACTGGGGAGTCCCGTCCATGCCCCACTTTTGCGCTCTTCAGTCAGGCAGGACCATCTGACTGGCCCCTAACACCAGCCCTCATATGTCTGCATTTGGCTCCACAGCTCACAACTGCAGTGGTTTTTCAAAAAGCACAGGGCAAGTGGTGATAATGAGACAGGAACATGGAAATTGAAAAGATTCTGGAACATGGATGGATGGGCAGTAGAAATGGGGGCATAGGAGGAGAAGAAGACAGGGGAGCACCACATACCTCCTGGGATGTCCCTCAAAGAATTAAGGACAAGATGAGAGCTGTAGCTTTAATGTGACTAGGATGAAAGAAAGACAGAAACCAGAAATGATGACTTATAAACCTAAACTGATGGTAATTCAACTGTTTCATGCAGTAGTTAGTTGTAACTTATGATTTTCATGTCTTGGATGGAGTAGCCAACTTTATTCTTGTAAATTAGTATTTTTCCCCTTTAGAATATATTGTAAAAGCAGTGACAAAATCAGTTTGCAGTAAGCTGTCTGCATCCAATTATAAGGTATTATATTGATTGCAAGCCCAGAAGAAAGAGCTGTAAGCATCACTACAATTGACTGGGATTTGGCTATCCACCCAGCTTCACTGTCAGAAAAGTATGTATGTATGTGAATTTTAGCAAAGTACCGGGTTTGTGAGACATATGAACTAGCTAGCAAGATTGCCACACCTACCTCCTCCTTTTTATGGTTTGAAAATCAGGTAAATACATTTTGAAATTGTTTGAGAATATACAGCCTTCTCCAGATCTGAACAAGGATGCTGACCAACACACAGGCAGAACAAGCAAACTCCATACAAAGGAACCTTGGAATTTAACCTGGAACCTTCTAGTTGTGAATGCTAACAACTCTACCGCTATGCTTCCACCAGTGAAGATGGGACCAACTGGACGACAGAGGGATTACACTATAAGATCATATGGTAATACCAAAGGAAGTACTATGATTTAATGATGAAAATCACAATCTACTGTCTAAAGAAAGAGTGTTTTTAATTATCATTGTCGTATGTGTATTGAATCAGTATCGAGTATCGAGTCTATTCCTCAGTAGTAAAATCGAGTGTAAAATTTTAGTATCCAGTAGTTCATTAATTTCAGGTATAGCATATTTGATCATCCAAAAATAGCTATGTTTATCAGAGTCTTTTCCATACTAATTTGCATGTATGAAGCAGGCTCTCACTGTTCCACTCATAACAGGCTCTAATGAGATGAGAGGAGACACTGGGTCCAACCTCAGCTTTGTCTCCCTATGTTTACGTGTGCTGCTGACATGTAAGGTAAATACATATTTTATGAAGCCGGAAAATTGTACTGGATGAAAAACAAAGTAATAAAACCTCTGCTATCCTGGTATTTAATATGCATTGCCCCGGCACCATCTCCACAAGGTGTGAGAAGCGACTACAAATCTCCATAAAAGTTGAGTAAATGCATAAATTAATATCCGTGACTGTAATCAAAGACTCTTGTGCACAAACAAAATACCCCAGCCTTCTTCACCTTATGAAAAATAGAAACACTCTAAAAACCTGCAAAAACCCAATGGCTAGTCGCTAATCAACTAAAGGAACATCAGATAGAATAGGTAATTTGAGACACAAAAAGAATGAGTAATTTTGGGAGGCTCATACCCAAGTGGCAACATTATTTATGCCTAATGTAATGGGGGTGTGAATTCATTTGCAATTAACGGCAGTGCTTTATTACCTGTCATACTGAAACGTCTCGCTCCGGAGATCACACTGAAATGCCCCAATTATCCAAATACCGTGTTTGTGTCTTTACCCGACTCGTGCAGATTTTAACATTTCATGAATTGTAATTAAGTATTTATTTACAGTCGACATAATATGCTAAATCAATGTTGAGCGTTGAAACCACATTATGATTTGAATTATTTGTCAAAAACATACCTGGAGTGGTATTGTATTTTGTTTATGCAGGTTTCAAGATGTGTACACCTTTGCCTTGGTAATTCCTGTACTGTAACTTAAAAAAGTGTGTGTGCAAAAAAAGAGCGTAGTTAGTTGGTAGTTGGCTGCTGCACTGCATCTGTGAGGACATTGATAAGTGGTAAGTGAAGTAGTTTGTATGACGCTTTAAAACTAACGGTGATCTGAGCAGTGGAACAAATCTTTGTCTGGTGAAGGTGTATGGACTTAAAAAAATTACAATGTGTTTTTGATGAGGTACCTGTAGGACTAAAAGAGACAGTGACGGGGAAGGGTCTGGGGGTATAACAACTATGTGATGGGTCTAACAGATATCCAAACACCTGGCTGTATTCATGATAGTTCTGTGTGATGTCACATAGTACTTGAACTATTTAAGCGGCACACAGTTTTTGACCAGAAAGCTGCAAATATACATAGTTTGCACAAAAATTGCCAAAAAAGAACTAGGAACAGTTGACAATGCTAAAACACCATCTAGTAGCAAAAGAACATTGATTTGGTGTTAAGTTCCACTTTTAAAAATTGTCGGCTGTCACCATTTTACACTTTTTATTTATTTGAATTACATCATAAAAAACATATAATTATTTTCGTAAAGCACAAGTCACCACCTGCAAGTAAATAGTAGTACTGACTTAAATATTAACTATACCCACTCTCTACCACAGCTCCTGATGCTCGGGCTGCCTGCGGACCTGAGCGGCTCCCTTAAGAGCACCTCTCCTCTTAAGTATGAGATCCCTGAGAGGAGAAGCCTTGGAAGGACTGTTCTTACTTTAAATACACTGCGGCATCATGGGAATATAATGGCGTACATATATAATTAAGACAAATCCGGCGTTGGAGGCTGTATGTCTTTGTACTGAACCTTAATGAGTGGAGAAGGAGGAGAGTGGCACTTTTTATTTAGATGGTGTATACATTTTGCATTGGATTCTATGGTGCATAAACATAAGTCTTCTACAGTCAACTAGAAGTCAACCAAGAAGAGATTATAGTTTTTTTTTAATTATTATTATTATTAAAAATGGGTATTACACTTATATGAGGTATTAACTGCTAACTCATATCATATTTAGATGCATGGATGACATATAAAACCTCTTCAGGCATGTTTTTGATGAGGGAACAACGTTGTAACATGGTAGAAAGCTCCAAAAAGCTGATTTTACGTAAGACCCCCTCTTTAAAAAGAAATAAAGTCTTCCACTGTTAATTTCCTGAACATAAACAATACAGACTTTTAATAATTTAACACAAAAGTCAAATTTCTTCCTCCAGTCTGAAACCACTGCTCCAAACCACATGCTTTTACTAGTGGAGGATTGGTTATTGACTTTTGATTAAAAAGACCCACACTGATCATTGATGATTAAAGATGACTGAAACTTGATCTCAATTTTATTTAATAGCCCTAACATAACAACACATGTCTTAGTACAGAAAATCATTGTTTCTTCCACAAAGCTCGCACAATTCAAGACAAAAACAGCACTGGCTTCAGCAAAACCTGCTAATAGGCAGGTTTGTGGTTCAGACTCTGCCCCTTACTTCATACTTCATGGAAATGTTACTGCAGTTCACCAGAGCGACAAACAGACGCCTCTGCCACGCCAAGTTACAGGTCTGATCTGTGTAGAGGCAAGCCTACTCACAATAAGAATGTTTTTCAGTGTATTTTTGAGCAATAGAAACACCTGGATACAGCCAGATAAAAGAGAAGACATTCTAGGTATCTACAAGCAGAATACTAAATACTAGAAATCAAATTCACAATATTATTATTGTTGTTTTAATGCTTATTTTTGAGTGCGCTACTGTTTACTATATGTTTGTATTAGGGGTGTGGAGTGTCCTGGTACAGTGTATAATATAAGTGTATTGTAAGTGTGTAGGGGCCTCTGCAGCAGCTTGTGGAGCATTCATGAGCACGCCATTCTAATCACGAGACTAGTTCAGGGAGCCTCAGTTCATTACAGCGCTGCACTCTGTAGGTTCCTGGCATTGTTTTCTCAATTAGAGACTTGTAAATGTGTTGCTTGCTTAATCACCCAAAAACTGGCCCCTAGGATTTCCCCCTAATGCAACCCCATTAAGAAGGGCCCATCAAAACAAAAGATCGGCCTCGAACGGCAATCATCTCTCACTCAGCGCCAAACTTGTATCTTAAACGGGCGATGATGGATGAGGAGGGCCTATGCGTTGCCGTTGATGGATGGATCGGCGAAATGGGGGCTGGTCCGGTCCCCGAGCTCCCCCACTTAGCCTGTCCTGTCCTGGGGTCCGCTCAGGGCGAACCAGCAGAGGAACAAGGAGTTATCCAAACAAGCTCATTAGCTCGATTAGCGCTGCGGTCCCATGGATGGACCCCCCCGAGTGGAGCTAGAGTTTGACTACACACTGGTCCAGTTAGCATCTGCGCACTCGGCCACCATCGTGAGATCATTTAGAACAAGAGTGCTATCTGTTGTAATGCCTTAAACTTTGATTATTAATTTGCAGTTCAAAAATAAACATATAAATGATCAAAAAATGTCAGAATTATAAGGCATTTTAAAATATTTCATTAAGCTAAAATAAAAAACGCCACCAATTTTTTTAACGTTTATTTAACCAGGAACATCGCACTGAGTTTAAGAATCTCATTTTGTGATAGAGGAAACGTGAGCATGCGAAGAAAACCTACATAGACATGGGAAGAACATGCAAAGTGAACATAGCAAGGCCCTATCTGGGAGTTGTGTAGGCTGTAGTACTAACCACTGAACCATCATGTCACCACAATGATATCTGAACTTTTAAGTCAGCATTTCCAGGTGAAAAACTGAGTGAAAAACGGCGTACGCTTTTCATTTGCGAGTTTTTCATGCTAAATTTAAATATTAAAAGTTAGCTAAAATATTTACCATTGGTTTTATCCTAAATCCTTTTTCAGTTGACAGAGAGTTTCTAGCGCATGCGGCTAAGCTAAGTTGAATCTGGCATATTTTTCAAAGATCAAAATGAAAATATGGAGCTCCAGCCGTTTCTTGTCAGTGACACGTGTCCCCTGGCTTTTGTTCATTTTAAAATCAGGTTAAATAGTGACGGAGGCTGGGTGGCGGCTCTGGCAGGTTGTGTTGTGCCGTCTTTGGCCTAATTAGAAACGGGAGAGAAGAGGAGCCAAATGAAGCAGTCGTCACCTGAGATGAAGGACACATGCTCAGAGCCAGGAGACCCACATGTGATTTTTTATTGATATTTCTGTGCTGTTCTGTACTCTGAAGGGAAACTGGGTCAATGAGCAGATTTGCACAAACCAACTTTCAAAATTCCATGTTGTCTGACTGTCTTGGGTTAAGCATAGTTTTGTATCCAATTCCCCGGGGTCAATTACTCATTAAAAATGTTTAACAACATTTTAATTGAAGAATTAATTACCTTCGGCAGTGCAAAATCCTCCTAAATTTTATCTGGGGACTTGTCAAATGTGTGGAAGTGAAGTGTTGAGTGGGTGGTGGCTGGCGCAGGAAAATGACATCATCAGCAGTAGCGAGTGTTTCCACGGTGACTCACTAGAGAGACACATGTGAGAATCCATGTGTAAACAAGAGCGAGTAAACACAAGCATGTTCTGACAAGGTATGTCAAACCGCATGCTAACACGTCCAGCCAGAGACCACAACGCAACTCACTATGAAACACCATGAACAGGCCCAGGCTAAACCACCACCACAATCAATACTAACGTATTCTATCAAACTAGTTTACCCTATTCCAAATGTAGGTATTTTTATTTGTCACCAAATATCAGCTCCATTTGAAGTTTCTTCCCCAGTGCGTTGTGTGTAAGTGTTGAACTGTAGCGCCTTGTGTCTTGTGTGTAACAAAGCACAGATCTTATCTTTGTCTGGGCTGTCTCCGTGGATCCGTTTAGCCCGTTGGTTTGATTAGTTAATCAGCCCCAGGCCCCCCCTCGGTCCTCAGGTGGAGGCAGAGCTCCGGCTTCTCATCCAGCCAAGCTGTTCTTTTGGAAGGGAAAGGAGGCAGCTGTGTTTACAGCCCGGGTCCTGGCGTACATTTAGCAGAATCTATTATTCATATCGCTCAGTATCAGAGCGAGATCTCCAGCCACCTGTCTCGCTGACAAGCTCGCCCCCTTTTGTGGCGCCTTCCGTTCGGAGCAAATTACGCTCGTCTTGATGAATTGAGTTTTTATGAGTGTTGCTGTAGCACTGGGCATGTACACAGAGCCAGGGACCATCAGGGGCCCGGGAGATGTCCTCGTCAATGGGCAAACGTTTGGAAGAATGTATCAGAGGAGCAGAGGAGGAGCCAGAGTGGTCTTTACCTAGAGCTCAGGGCTGTCCACTGGGCAGCACGCCCTGGCTCTGTGCACACTCTACCTGTCTACAGCCGGATAAAAGAGGATGACATTCTCCTGGCAAGATTTACTGCAATGATCGTCACTTAGCCACTAAGTAACAAAGAACTCAGCTTCTTTTGCCAGTCAACTACACTTAATACAATCAACTACAGTTAATACAATTAACTATGTTTAATACAATTAACTACATTTAACAGAATCAACTAAACATATGTGTGGTGGATCTGCTGCTGGTCTTCACCTGCTCCACCACAGACTGACCACACTGTACTCAGACTGGTAATAAACCTTCCAAACCCAACACTTCACCTGCTCTTAAAAGATGTCAGTATTTAGGTTTTTACTTGACATTTAATTTGAGATGGGATACTTACAGGCCCTGGGTAGCAAACATGCACTAATCATTTAAGTGAATTTTACTTTTCACTTTCTTGTATTTCAACACATTAAAACCATGTCATCCATAAAAGTACTCTAAAGCCTGGCTGCTCCCTGTCCGCCTGTCCTCCAGTGGATGGACCTGACCTGCTTCTCTCTCATTCACAGTCTGCGCTTGTTATTGTTTACAAGTCTCCGTGCGTCTGATCACAGATAGAACCCGAGGAACAAAGACCTCTCTGAATTGGTTTTCCCTCCGACACCGCTACCTGATGAGCGAACACCAACTCCCTGCTTCTCCCTTTGACTGCCTGTGAACATCTTTAATTAACGGGGAGGTGCGCTAACTCCACGATAAGCACCCCTGATAAGTTATAACATGATTCATAATTTATAAAGATTTTTGCTTTCATCTTCACTAGTTTGCATAAAACTAATTACACCGTAAATGCTATTCATTACTGGGTATGTTTGGTGCCGGGGCGGGTGCGGTGGGACCGGTTAGCGTGCGCAGAGGAAAGGTAATGTGGAGTTGTTGAGGGCGGTATTGGAGCAAACCTGTCTTGTTTGTACTATCCGAGCGCGTTCAGAAGCTCATTATTCTAACTGCTACACACTGCAGTCTGCCGAGCTAATTTAACATGCTCCGAGCAGGTGAATCAGGTAAATGGGTCGACAAATGTCATAACAAGGCAAAACAAGTCATTATGTTCACGATTACCAAGGTAAATGCGGCAAAATGGAGAACGGCTTTCTATTAACTGTGCTTTTTGAATAGAATACAGTCAGGTCTTCTCTTTTCTCTGTGTAATGATGATCTAAAGTGGTTATTTAAAAGGCGCAAAGAAAAAATTGCAGTCAGCTGAGTAGGGAATGAATGATTTTAGGCAAGATGTTTTGAGGAAGCTTTCTCAATCATGGCACAAATAGAAAAGATGAAGGCTCTACAGTTCATCAGGTTTTATTTGTTACAGAAATGACTGAATGAGTATGAGGATTGTCAAAAATCATAACCAGATACTAATCAATACCAAAACTAATTAATACTGAGATGGTAAAGGAGAATAGATTTCACAAAAAGTTTTTTTTTCATTGTGGTATTAAAATTGACTGATAGTAAAGCTTTACCCTTGTGGGATCTAAATCAAGTTTAAAATTCCAGTACCCTGACAACACGACAGTATGACTTATGAACATATTGTTAGCCTCATAGCATAATTGCCTAAGTCATTTTTCAAGGTTTTAGGGAAAATACAAAAAATAAACTACTGATGTCAATAAGATGACTGGGCGTGTTTGTGCTTTTTTTTTTTTTTTTTGCTGTTAAAATCTGTGTGATTAGCAGCAAATGACACCAGGGTAGCAGCAGGATCTGGAAATAATTAGAATGAGACAAAAGTGAGTTTTAAATACATAACAGTAAATGTGCATTGTTTCATTCACACATGTGGAGTAGTCCTGTATGCAGTGGTAATCTCTGTCTCAAGATCTGACAATCCATAGTTTCATGTCTCATGTGTTATACTAGCAATAACTACATTTAATGCTTGCTACTGTTTTAAGCCTCATTTACACTGCTTCACCCGCCCTACTGTGGTTGAGATAGTACTGGGCAAGTCAAGATGATTCATACTTACAATATGTTAAAGATGGGATATTTTACTTCTATGGGGTATTAATTGCTAACACAACATATTTAGATCACCGTGTTGCCTTTTATTGTTTTGAAAATAAAATGCTAAATTTGCAGAAAACAACATATTAACATCTCATCAGATTTGTAAAGCTGTAGAACATTGTTTGTGTATCATGCTTTTGTATACTTATGGAGAATTGTGGGAGCATGGATGACATAGGCGGAGCATTGGACAAATCTTCCAACTAACCTCAAGGAGGGTTTGGATAAATTATCTCAAACATGCATAGATTACATATAAAACCACTTCAGTTATGTTTTTGATGAGGGAACATTATAACATGGTAGAAAGCTCAAAAAAGTTGATTTTGCATAATACCCCCTCTTAATGAATCTACTTCAATAGACTTGCTACATTATGGGGTTATGCATTCTGATTTGACCAGGTTTAGTCCTGGTTTGAGCCTGTTCTGAGCCTGTTCTAGTCCTTGTTTAGTCCTGGTTAGTTCAGGTTTACATCAGATGCTTCAAACAGTGTCACCCAAAATCAAATTGAAACTCTGGATTCCATGTCAACACATTCCAGACAACACTCTCACTCAAACTGGCTTTGGTCCACATTTACACCCACACAACTTATTTGTTTTTAAAGAAAGTCCCCATCACATCTTTTTAAAACTTCCCAGACCGCATATCCCTTGAAGTAACGCCATATTTCCTTTTCAGAATCCAGTCAATAAAAGCGCCATAACAACCGTGCTCGAAGGGACAGGAGGCAAAGTGTGTTGACTAAATAAGAATTCCAGTCTGTCCGCAGCCAGCCCGCCTTGGTCCCTGCCGGCCCAGAGAGTCCCTGCCGCGCCGAGAAGGTTTGTGCCGGGGTGAGGTGTTGCACATAAATCAAACCGGTCCAAGGAATAGTAATCCTGGCTGAACATTTTGGACTGATTGATATAAATAACATTGTCCTCGCCATCTGTCCAAGCGGAGACCTTTCCAGTTAGTGTTGAAGCGGCGACTGCGGAATAATTAATGAATGATGTCCTTTGTGCCGGTAATAAAGAGGAGACAAATGATGTTCTAATCCAACTGCTGCTCGTTTGTCACAGCCAAATAAAATGTCAAATAAAAGTGAGGCCGCCACGTTGGTTTAATGGAGTGCATGCTACCTGCTCCGCCACACGACAGAGGTAGAGGCAGGGGCAGGGGCTAAGTCAGGAGCAGACAGGAGCAAGGCTATTCTGGGAGGTTAACAAGTCTGGCACTTGCGACTGGTCCTCTGTCTGTGGAAATGTACTAATGTGTATGGTAATTATTATATATATATATATATATATATATATATATATATATATATGTATATATATACATACGTGTGCGTGTGTGTGTGTATATGTATATGTATATGTAAATATATAGAGATATTTACCTGAGAGAGAGAGTCTGAAAGAGATTGTTGAGTTTAAAGGTCGTACATTATACAAAATTTTCTAATTTTCTAATGCTGTTACCTCATCAAAAACAGAGCTGAAGTTGTGTTTTGTTTCATTCACACATGTTTGAATAACCCTTTTTTATTACTCTGTCTACATCACCAAAACTGAAAATGCACCTTTTGAATAAATTTCAATACAAACTGTTCTATCAAATTATCAATACTACTTTCGCAATATATTGAACTGAATTAAAGAAAAAGTGCTCCAACATTCACTCATCAGATGCTGTGGGACTGTACGCACCACTCTGCTCAGGTATTCATAACCTGAGGTTCAGGTAGGATTGTGACATTGATCGGTGAAAGCACAGAAATAGATTTTTGTATCCCTTGTCTTACACTGGGGCCACTGCGCTAAGAACAGTCTTAAGTCTAGGCCAAGTCCTCAAAGACCAAATCTAAAATTCAGATTCTTGTCACAGTGAGAAACATAAAAGAGCAGATAAAAGCGAAAGTTTTGAAACATCTCTAGGGTTCAACCAACAAGGTGCTGATTGAAAAGAAGTCCCAGGTTAAAATCAATTATTTTCCATCATTTTCATGCGAAATAGATTGTTGCAAGATTTAAGTTAAAGTAGCATGAAGTAACTTTTCTGGTGGGGGGTTTGTCGCTTGCCTTTCCCCATGAAGATGTTATTGCTTTGCCTGAAATTTTTCTTCATGGAGACGAGCATGTGACGCCACCAGACTAACTTACACATCAGATCTGCGGAGAGGGACAATGCTCACAATAAGAATACAATGCAAGAGCTACTTTTAAGGTCACGAAAAGAGGAAGTTTAAAGTGTTAGCTTCTCCAAACCCTCCGAGACATTGCTAATATTCACAATTTTATTTTTTTTAGGCATGTGCACAACTTCAGAACAACTTTTTAGAATATACTGGACATAGCTTGGTAGAACGCCCTTGCACTGCCAGCCCAAAGCATTACTGTATATAGTGAATAACCAGGCTTTCTTCTCCACATACTATTGATTAAAAGGTTTTATAATTAGATGCAAGACACAAAATAAATCATCTCCAGCATTCAGACACTCAAAACAAAAATGATCTTGCACTGTATCAAATAGCATTTTTTTCCACAAATTTGACTTATTCCAGATGAGGTTGGTACTACACCAACCTGCCTTTTCTCACGTTAGCTCTGGAACTCTTTAGTTTATAACCTAGCACAAGACAAAATGTCCGTGCATTTAACTTTGGCAGTGTCTTGCAGACACTCCACATCAAAGAGCGCTATGAACTTGAGAGAACTTTGGGCGGTGTCTATAAAAAAAAATCCAAGGACACGAAAAGGAGCTACCAGAGCGTTACTCAAATCGCCTGCAGGTCTATCAATCAGCCTCGGAAATCAAACCGGCGTAAGATACAACACTGGAGACATTAGACATCACCTAGACCTGTTCATGTTTCAACCCACGTTCGTCTCTCCACGGACCTACTTTTCTCTGCGCAACAAAAGGAGGAGCGCTTTGTGCAATCGGCCTGCATTCCGTACATATTAAACAGCGCAACATTCTCAAACCAGGTTCCTTTTAATTAGTGGGGAATTTGATCAGCGTCGGCTCCCTTGGGCACTTTTGATGGTAATAAAACAAGCTGTACCTTCTCAAAGCGGGCTCTCATCGTCAAAGGGGTGAGGAGCGGAGGGGGAGATGGGAGATGGTAGGAGAGGGGTGGGGTCTGGGAAGTTGTAAGTCTTGGAAGTTCGGACGGAAGGGAGGTGTCTGGAGAGAGGAGGGCTGGATCCACGGGAGTCGGAAAGCACGCCGATGGATTAGCAGTTGACGGAGCGCATGACTACCTAGGCTGGTAATGGAAGGTGCAGCTCATTATTGCACTGACACTGCGGCGGATTCGCTCAATGTGTCTTCATAACAAAGGAGGCCAGTCACATGCACCTCACGCCCGTGCAGTCAGTAGTGGCTCTGTGGAAATCATGATGAATCTTGCAGAACATCTGAATAGTGTTGAGGTCAAATTTTGACATATAGTTGTATAACAGGTGATTTTTAAAATCTATTTAGAACAGATGGTATTATTTATTGAACTGTACATCGTGATCAAAGGAGTAGGGATGTACTTAAAGGGCCTGATTTTAAAGGTCCTTTATTGTACAAAATTGATCCTTGTGAGCTTTAAGTCATGTTCGAATGTTGTTACTTCATCAAAACATACTTGTGTTTTCTTTCCTTCACACGTTTCAGTAACCCATTATTATTCCCATTATTATTAGTCTGTCAACAAATCCAAAGCTCAAAATGCTCTGTTCCACCTTGTAATGTGATGAAGCGGGAGTTTTCAAGTGAACAGCTCCTTTTACCTTTAGTTTACCTTTAGTAGAGATTTGCAGTTCCAGAGCTGAAATTATCCAAATTACACTACTCAAAGTATATGGAGTAAAAACACAGTGGAGCACTTCTTGTATTACCACATGACATCACAAGTGTGGAGTGTTTTCTGTTTAGAGAGAAAAACTTAGCATAAATATACAGGATTTGTGTGTTAAACATGGGTGAATGAAAAAAACAAAAAAACAACAACAAAAAGCATAACTCCAGATATGTTTTTGAAACAACATTATCACATAGATCATAAAATAACAATAGTTTCCTTATCGTTCTCTCATAACCGCCTATTTGCTTTTTTGTTACTGTTGATAATGCACCATGACAGAGAGTGTGAGATGATGTCAAGCTATTGGTTTCTCATGATTCTTAGTAACAATGTACCTGATTGATTGAAAAAGCTGACCTTGTCAAGGTCTGTATTAGTGATAAAATGCTATGTAATATTAATAATTATATTTTATAGTTTTAGTTTGTTCTTTTTTAAGCAGCTTTCGCCATAACATGCATGATGTAAAGAGCAGTTATCTTGATAAGTATAAATTAAAATGAGGTATAGGCCCTTTAATTAAATGTATTCAAGAAAATTGACCCACTTAAAAGATGCTTCTACACTACCTTAATCAGCATTACTTAACATAATTGCAATAATACTGTCAGGTGCTCTAGTTTCCCCTTCAACGTGCACAATAGAATACTCCTGAAGGGATAGGTAGTCCGGACCAAGCCTATCTCAGCATCTGGAGATGGGCCTCTAACCTTGACTCTGCTCCTGACAGGTTGTCCCAGCAGCACTGAAGGAAAACCTAGGTTGAAGTAGACCTACCATTTCTCCTAGTGGATTTTAACAAAATAGCTGCACATGGACAGTAAAGATATCTTAAATAGTGAAATCACTTATATTACTTAACAACTAATCATAAACCAAATGAAAAACTTTGAATACCGACTTTAAGATCTTGATATAACATTCTGCAACATGTAAGGTGGATACTGAATAACTTGTGTACCTGAATGTTTTTATTCAACTCAAATAGCTTCCCACACTTCTGTAATCTCCATCTTAAAAGCACCGCACAGTTACCTCTGCTCCAGCTCCCATTGTAAAACCCAGAGTGATCCAACATTAGCCTTTATTTTCCTAATAAATTAAGTGAACGGTCATCTGTCCCCTAAGCCAGCGCTGCATCTCCGCCTCTGGGTGCCTGTTCCGCAGCCAAACGAGCGGTGAAATGGGTGAATAATTCAACAAATAGATGAATAAATAAACAGGGTCAGGGAGAGGGGTGGTTAACAGGAGGACTTTGGGGAGGGAGGGGTAGGAGGGGTGGGCAACGGGATGGGCATCTGCTACCAGGGCCTGTGCCAGTGCACTGTAACATCTGCTTCCCCCAAAAAACCCAAACAGTCCAAAACGCTGCTGTCATGTCTGCTCTCCCAGTCCCTGCTCTACACCCAAACCTTAATGCATCCTGTCAAGCCATTAGCTGCTGATACCATCGTCTCCCAGGCCCCCATTACACCATCAGTGTCCACCTGTGATAAAGACCGCCATTTGTTTTCTTAAAGCCCTATTTAATGTCCGTTTAACTCAATTTGTCAGGAAATGTACAACAATTTCCTCCCCCCACGGTCTTGAAATCTGGTCAGGGTTCAAGTCCGTGTACAGGGGGAGCGGGGAGGGGGGCATATTTAAATGAGGGGATTAAATTGCCTCTCATATTGACGTATCGTGTTGTGTGAGCGCATAGAGGTGGCCTGTGTTTTGCTCTAAAAGCTGATTTTTTTGGACAGCGGGGCCCTCCATTAGCCTCGGTCCACGGCCCCTGCTCCTCTCTCTCCTGATGTGACAGCACTCTCCACGCGAGCGCTGTTATTAGCCGTGTAGCGGCGCACTGTCGTGCCGGCGCTGCCACAAAAGCATAATAACACCTTTTACGCCGCATTGTCCCTGATGCCACCAAACGCGTGTCGTACGGCCCCTCCCTGCGCTCCCTCGTGTGGACACCTAACAGCCTCTCAAACATCTGTTTATGTTTTGTCTACACATACATCATTTGGGTTTTGGCGGAGTGGCGAGGAAGCAGACATAATGGTCCTTCTCTGAGCTGTAATCCCAAATGCTGCTGAATTAGATGCTGCACAAATAGAAGGAAAAAGAATAATAGCGGTGCCATAAGCAGCAGAGATTGGCATAAGTTGGAGGTGGATGGCTGTTAAGGCGCGCGAGCATCCCTCGCGCTGGGACCAGCCCTGGCCAAGCGCACAGGAGTGTTGGGTCCCTGGTAGTGTCCGCTCAACACTGTTGACATCTGTCGTGGTTGGAGAGCTGAGTGCACAGGAAATGGGGTGTCACGGCGCGTGCTTGTTGGCCATTATCCTGGCATCCTAATGAAGTGTGGGCAGTGCACGAAGAGGTCTCTGGATGGCATGTCCAACGCTCGGATGGGCAGAGCCAGTACACACATCGCGGGCCTTCCCTGTGCCTGTATCCCATCTGCCCGAGCCGTACAATGCACTAGCGGGACAGGGGCGACAAGCGCATGCGCCTGCTCCTGGCTCCTGCCGAGGACAGCCTGAGCACAGGCCATTAGGATGAGCCGCTGCCACTGATTGGAAACACACAGTGAACAAGTGTGGGCGCGGCAGGCCGGCTGCCTCACACCAGGAGACCACTGAGCATCATCAATATACCTGGCTCTAATGGTCTCCGCACGGCCGATCAGGAGCTGTGTGGGGCTCCTGAGGAGCTGGAGGTGGCTGTTTATCGACACAACAAACAGCACAAAGTGCCCTGAAGGAAGGCATTTGCACACAGATCCAGCACAGACGCCCCGAGTGGCCATAAACAGGCATCAGAGCAGCAATCTCCACCAACCTATGAGCACATAATGGTGTTAAATATTTGAAGGGGTCAAAACGACACACCTCCACATGTCTCTTACAGCCTTAAGGAAGCACAGAGCTGCTCTTGTCCAAGCTATTGTTTTGTAAATATAACACACAAAACAGACTTCAGACTTAAGAGAGACACATGCATGTATGGCATATGTGGACACAGGAGCCAGCATGTGTCCAACCACACTTGGAATTTGGCCAGTCTAAAATAAGGAGGACAAGAGGTCATTCATTTGAAACTGTAAAAACACAGTATGTAAAAATTGAGGGCCAAAATCATTTCCTACATTCTAATAAATAATTTTTCCATGAATCTTCTATCAGTATGTAATCAGTATTGTGACACTCTCTGTTACATAAGGCCTCATCACTAAACAGTTGCATTAGCTCTTGCAGAGTTATTACACAGTCTGTCTCCACGGCGATCCCTCTTCAGGTAAAGACTCTGTACTTCCCCGTCTGGCCATAAACGTAATGGGCTAATGTGCCGAGTAAATGTAGCTCTACAGCCCTGAGTGCTTTATCAATACGTCCGACTGATGCGGGACAGAAGGGGATTATCGCGCACGCCAGCTGCTAAGCCACTGCAACTGCACAAAATCAATCAGGTCCTGAGCCGTACAGTAAAGTCACACCGGAGTTTGGTCAGCAAAAACGTCACCTCTGCATCTGACGCAATCGAAACGAGACGCAATCTGCACAAGAACCCAGGGGAAAGGCAACAGGTTTTATATACTGGACCCACTGACAGAAATAGAAAAATTATAGAATACATTTGTTTAATGCCATACTGTGGAACATTGGCAAAGCAATAAGACCCGGACCCTCCATCAAAAAATTTACACAGTGCACCTTTAACTTCGTGGCAATGCAAACCCCACAAAAATGTAACTAGAATTGCTCATAAAATGATATCATTCTTATGTTTATGACTGAAATGGGTCTTTTGAATGGTTCTCATTTGGTAACACATGCACTTGGGCTCTCTGACTTTTAGTCCATACAGTCATTTCTAAAAGCAACTATTTGTGGGAAAAAAGACTAGATGGTATTGCGTACACAGTTTAAAAGGCATTTTGTTGGACGAGGACCATATGGAAGCAACTGCCAGGGACAAACAAATTTTATCCAATTAGACAAGATGTTAGTTTAGAACAATGTAGACACAAATGCCTGTGAATATCCACTTGTTTCACTATAACCTCTATGCTACCTACATATCTGCCTATTGTATCATCCTTTGCTCCGCCTGCTTGTTTTTGTAAGTAACAACATATTCTTAAAGTGATAGTACGGAACTTTCTGGAGGTAAAATGTCACCTGCATGATTCCACAGAAATAGAAAGTGACAGTACTTCGGAACATTCTTCATGTAGATGAATACATTTTATGCCATACTGCGAAATATTTAAGATTATAACCAAAAAAAAACATGTCTATGGAAAGAAGCCTCCTTCAGGCCAAATATGAGTCAGGTTTGTGGAGATGCAAGCCTATTTAGAGTAAGTACCAACTCAACTAAACAAGTTACATGTAAAAAGTGTTAACACCCCAAACCTTCCTTCAGCCACACAGTGCAGTTTCTCCATTAGCCCTGCCACTCACGCTATCTACCTCCATCGTCACTGTACTTCGCAGTTGTTAACGTGACAAAAGGAAACACAACTCGCGACTTTATCTTAAACTCTGCACCATCTATTTCCAGGTCGCAGGGCTAGCATAGACGCGGTCCTACCCTCCGCTAACCGATACAACGCAGTCATTTTTCAACATGCTCCGAAGCTCAGATACTGCAGTGTACAGAGTTAAGTACGCGTCCGAAGTTACTGTGATCGATGTTGCCAGTCAAAAGGTCGGTGAGGGAAGACTATCTTGTTTTCTTTTTACTTCTAAGCAATCGGGAGCGCTGATTGGCCGGGCAGGAGCGGGCTTAGATAGTGGCGATGATGAATGGGGGAAGCGCTAGCCGGTAATGTAAGAGTAATTACAAGCGTGGTTCAGGTAGACGGCAGCTCATTTAGCAGTGAAGAGGCTATTAATTCAATGATATAGGATTCTGACACGTTGTGATACTATCTGACATGTTCTTCCATAGATGGAGGGTGAACTAATTTGCCTTTGGTTGCATTCTGTGTACCTCATTTGGACCGGACAAACTACTCAAATAGACGAGGTTGTAAGAGGTGGAAGAGCTGACGTCGTTGCAGTAAAACAAGTTTAGCTTAACTTTTTGCACTAAGTTGGTAAAGTTCTCCTCTCCTATGTTTATGGTACATAAATAAAATATTTTATTTAAAAGTAAGCGCAGTTTCGCAGTATGTTTTGACAGGTTGAAAAGCACAAACTTGAGGTTGGTCACTTTAGGTGAATAGGTAAAGAAAATATTAGTTTACAGATGTCTGTTTGATATAAATAGAAGACAAAATGTGTTGCAAGTTTTTTGTAATTTCAGATTATTGATGCAAATAACGACTTTAAAGGAACAGTGTGTAACTTTTGGCCAAAAATTACACTAAAATAAACGCTTAAAAAAAAACAACAACAAAACGTTATTGTACTGAAAAACTTCTTCACCTTGAGCAGGCTTGCTTCTCCACAAACCTGACCCTTATATGACCTCCTCCTGCTTGTTTCCATGGAAATATTGCTACTTTGGCAATAAGTAGGGCTTGAAATAGATCTACCTCCATGGGGAATGTAACAAAGCATTATTTCAACTTTCTATTTCCATGGAATAATACAGCTGATGGGCCACCTCCGGAAGGTTACATACAGTATCTTTAACGTAAAAAATACACACACACAAGTCTCAAGTGTGGCATTCTATTTTGTCCCAGTAGAAGAATGACCCCCCAGTTTTAGGCAATTGTCTTAGTCCTGGTTCAAGTCCATATTTAACCCCAGTTCATTTCTCACAGTTCATATGAGGAAAACACTATAATCGTGTGTACAGCTTTGCCTATCCACACCTGCCACGCTGCTTCACTCTAAACAAATGTATTTTATCAGCATTCTATCCTTCAGATTATCTTTTCCCCTACTGCTTTTGAATCCCATATATTGTATATATTTATAAGCACATGAAATAGATCTTTATTTTTTTTCAAATAGAACGGAAGACCCCCACAAATCAGCGACCCCCAGCTCGTCCATGACACTTCGGAGTGGTCTTGGAGCTCCTGATTCAGCAAAACTGGACCAGCCCTCCGCACAGCTCCATGGATCCACGCACCTTCACACACGATTACCCCCCAGGATCATAAGTCTGCTCTGGGACCCCTGCATCACCACTCAGCCTCTCCCGGACATGTGGAGGTCAGCACAAGATGAAGGCACAGGTATGTCCATAGATTATCAGTGTTAGTATGAAATGTCAATTGTTCCACTTTGCATAGTTATAATATGATACAAAATGTTCTCTATAGATTGAGATTTGTCAGTAATTTGTTAGATATTAGCATGAAATCAGAATATCATAATAGTATGTTTTTCCTGCAGTCATGAAACTCCACAAGTAAGAGGTGGAGTTTTATAGTGGATGAAACAAGACGCAACAACCATAAAACAAATGAGTCCCAAATGCTCCAATTCTTAAAGTGACTATATACAAAAATTGTATTTAATTTGATTATATATATATATATATATATATATATATATATATATATATATATATATATATATATATATATATATATATATTTTTTTTTTTTTTTTTCATTTTTATTAATAGAATGTCAATGCACTTTTCAAACAAATGCTATAGCACTTACATCCAGCCCTAGCCTAAGAAATATGAGTCGGCTATCTTTTAATCTGTTACTCTAAAATGACTTAGGACTACATTCACCGTCAAAAACAATTATAAAAAAAATAAATTAACAAGTGAAATTATGTGCTTTTCTTTTTTTCATATAGTTATTTTTTCCTGTCAGGGATGGGACAAGATTTTGTGCCACAAAATTCTGAGAGACAAAATTGTCACAAGAGTGCACACACATGAGGAAAACTTCTTTTTTTTTTTACATTTACCTTGGATGAAAAAGGTGAACTTTGCTTAGTAACTCTCCTTGAGAAACTGTAATACCAAAAAGCAGTGCTACCCTGACAGCAAGCTTTAAAATAAAATAAAGAATAAGAAAAGGTGAAGCCAAAATTGTGAACTGAATGGCAAGATGTATTTATTATAAATTATATCAACCTTATTTTGTCTCACTCTTGTGGGTCGAATCTCGTGATTGTGATCTTGTAGAAATTGTGCTTCGTCCCATCCTTACGTGCTTTACATTTCTTCACTTAAAACAGACATGGTATTGTACAGTCTACTGATTCTTTATTACCTCACTATCAACCAAAACAGTTTCAACAGCCCAATATTAACACTCCAATTCGATTTCCACCCCTGCTTTATTTATAATCTCACTGTTAACTCCTTCACCTGTAGCTTGTATCTTCTCCCAGCTCTTAACAGCAGAAGAGAGCCCTCACTGTGTTCATAATCAGAGCTGACAGCCACCTACAGCAAGGTGCAGCCCCCCCGCCGCTTTTCTGTCAACCCCTGATCAAACCGAGCTCTAATATTAATGCGCCGATGATGAGGAGCGTGCACGTGGAAAGAGCGCACGTGAATGTGGAGAAGGTGGCAAAGTAACCCGCGGCGCTGCGTTTGAACTAGGTGAAGGAAGACAGGTTTTTGTTAGCGTTAATTACTCTCTTTGTAGTGGGTCTAGACGGGCAGCCTCCTCTCTCCCTCTCCGCTCCTCCCAAACGCCTAATGCTTTGTTTTTCATTTCACGTGTTTAATATTTTAGCTTGGCTTTCATAGCAGTGAAATAGCGGTTTTGTCTTTAAATTTGCCAACGCTTTAGAGACACTTTGCTTCAATCATGAATGAAGCAATTACTGTATTATTTTATTTGCCAAAAAAAGAAACTTCTCACAACAGTTGAACCTGACTGGCGTAGTAAATGTCAATCTTTTAACATTCTCTACTTTGTTTTAAAGACGCATTGTGTAACGTTTTTGGTCGGGGGTCTGCCACCTGCTTGTCTCCATGAAGATGTCATTGCTTTCACTGGAATGTTCCACAATATAAACAAAAAGTAAAAATAAAAATATTATAAAAAAAAGTTTAAATGATTGGCAGTTGAGTCTTTTTTATTTTATTTTTTGACTTGTTTCAATTCATAATACGTATATTACTATTAGATTATATTTCTAGCACAATTAGGCCTATCTACCATCCTGTTTGTAAAATTTCAATTTAAAGAGATACTACTGCTGTGCCTGGAAGGTTCCACTTTATGGCATTAAACTTATCTATCTTGCATTTATCCCATTACAGGTGCTTTACTGCAAAGAAAAACATGCATTCTTCCTATGAGTGGGATTGCCTATTCACAGATCTAATTGCAAAACCACCGATGTCGCCTGCTTGTATTCATAGCAACAGAAGAGTTTAATGAAATACTATGGAACATTCCAAGCAAAGCAATGACATCTCCATGAAGACGAGCAGATGACGGCCCTTCCATCAGAAAAGTTACATAGTCCAAATAATATATGAATAAAAAAATGTAAATATATACATTATTTTGCAATCTGTTATCCCAAATACAGAACCTCCCCTTGCTTCTGCTGTAACTGTCTGAATAGTAAGCCATAAGACATCTCTAATAATCTTCCAAGTCTTCTCTGAGCAATGGTCCAAAGTTGAACCAGAGGAATCTTTTTCACATTGGCGGAAATGGACAAAAGAGGCACGCGCGCCCTCTCAAAAACCCCTGGCCTCAGCACCTTCGCCGGGCCGAGATGTGAACAACTGACTGCTTGATTTATCACGCCCAAACGCTACCGCAAAGTACAATTTTCCACCTTGGCTCCAAACAATAATTCATACTGATCTTCGCTGGTGATAGCCGAGGACCTTTGCGCTGCGTCGGCTGGCGAAAATGATCGTAATAAATGTCAAGACTTCGCAGGTAACTACTTTAAAAGCCATTATGGTTGCTGCGGTGATGGAAGATAGCCGCCAATGGTTCATATGTTCAGATAACAACTTGGTTTCGAAGATATCGGGTAGGGAAACTGTTGTTCTTTGTTGGGACCATTATAGATAAACAGGTTAGGTCAATTACAACGTCGTATGCTTGGTTTCCTTTATGATATCGTGCAGACATCTCTGAACCTTGGCTCACGCGGACAGGAACGGAGTATGGAAGCGCCAAGAAAATTGAATGCGCACTATTTGGTAGCCGTCATGTCTCCGCGGTGACCTTTCAACTGGAAGTCTTCGAACTCGGAATCTCCTCGACTACCATGCATCACCCCGTAATGGCGTGTCAGGCTGTGGCGCTTTTTGTTGGTGTACATTTTTTATCGCTACATCGGCAGATTAGAACAAAGCTAATGAACGGAGCTGAGAAGGGAAACGAAAGGAAAGAAAGAGGGAACGTAATAGCTAGTGGGTTTTGTTACAACTTTTACAAAATCTTACCAACTTCCAAACAAGATATTGTGCCGTGAATCTAATATAGGATTCATAGTAAGAGTAAATAACTGTATGTATACGCTAAGCTAGGGGATATTGAAAATCATCACAAGCTCGTCGTCATCCATTTTGCTTTTTCTGTTTTATTTGGGCGCTTCATAAAATACACTCAAATATGATTTTTATTGCTCCCCCAGGACCACTATAGAGTCGCAGTTAGGATATGCCAGAGTAGAAATTGTTGTTTATTATCACTTTTGTTACTGATTTCGTGAAATTGGTTTAAGTTTTATAGACCTGGTGACAAGGGAGTATACCTGCGACTGGGGATAAGACAAGCAAGGAGTGTGTGGAAATAATATTAGCTAGACAGTCCTATATAAACAGACTCATTCAAGGTTTGTTTCATTTTAAGGCCCGTGTGCTAAATGTCTGGGAATGTAACAAAAAAAAAAAAATAATAATAAAATTGCATAATAAAAAATTTACATGAAATTGCCTAAAGGATAATCCAATCTATTATCTTTTATATATATATATATATATATATATATATAAAAGATTTACAAATAAATTTTAGTGTTCTAATGTAATTCTACTGACTAAATATGTCCTTAAGTATCCACACTTAGATTCGGAATTCATTTTTTAAAATATAATTTGATTGGACAAGAAACAGGAAGTAGCAAGAATGAAAAGTTCTAAAATGGGTTAATAACAATGCTAATGCTAACTAATTACAAGAAATTATAGATCTACATTTTTGAAAATCTTTTTGTGTTTTACTACTTAGGAAAAAGTACACACACATACTTAGGAAAAAGAAAAAAGCTAAACTAACCATTGTTAATATAGATTTAGCTATGCTGGTCTCTTGGGAGTATATTTCTTCCATTGTGCATTGAATAATATGAAGAATTGGTGAGAACGAATGATCTAACCATATCAAAGAGGTGAAAGCTATAACCGCACCTTAGGCTAGCTGTCACGTCACATGATCACGAGGGAGGCCAAGGAGAGCTGGAGAAAAGGCACAGCTCGGAGGAGGACCCCCCGCCGCCCATCTTTACCTGGAGGGGGGGGCCACGGAGGGTTTGGATCCTGCCTGAGGTGTGTGTGTGTGTGTGTGTGTGTGTGCGCATGCAGGGGGTATGGGAGGAGGTGGAGGGGCAGGCTGGAGAGCGCTGCGGGGGCCATTCTGTTGTCCCCAGACCCAGTGCCATGTGCTGGGATGGGCAAACGGATACCCTCCTCCCCCTGTCATGTCTACTGCCCTGGGATACTGTGGGGAGGGGGCAGCATGGAAGGCGACTTACAATGCGTTTATTTGTTTATCCATCCATGAGTTCTGTACATAAACAGTACGTACTACACATTATAATATGAATGCATAAAAATGGTCCACATATCTTGATTGTTTAGTCCATATTCTTGCCTTTTTTGCCATAGGTTACTTGACTATTTAAGCTTTTCAGAATGTATGTATGTATATAATTACATATTTACATAAATACACATTTAATGTAATATAACACCCAAAAGATACTCGTTTATAATGTTACTGTGTGTATATCATATCATAAAATATATTTCTTATGTCATGAAAAGAAATACATTATTGCTACTAGTACAACGGTACGTAAATATTACTGCTACTACTATTACTACTAGTGCTATGTCTACTAATGCTACTACTACTACGACTACTACTGCTACTACTACTGTTACTGCTACTACAAATTATTAACTTACTGGATGCAGAGATGATCAGTGTGAATTAAGGAGCTCCTATAGGTGACTGGTCATTTCCACCACAGTATGCACAGCTCATCTTTAAATATTATGGTACAAAAGTATTTATTCGATTTAAATACATTCAAATGTGTGTGCTAATAGGTGTGCTGTGTGTATGTTACTTCACACATGTCCCTGGGGTTGTCCCGTGGGTGTCCCTGTCCTTCTGCCCCCTCCTGGACGCTGTGGGGACAGTCGGGGACAGTTCATTAGGAGAGGACACTTCTCACCGGAGACGTCAGCCTGTCTCATTATTATCAATCAGATCAGCTCCGATTCGCTCCAGTTGGCCGCACTACATCCACTGGTGTGACGCAGCATGCACGGCCTAACCTGCTAATTAACAGTCAAACACAAATCAGGATCATTTCTATTCATTTCGCACTATAGGTTTTGATTGAACGACACCCAGACAACACATAATACGAAAATCTTGCATTGATTGACAAATATTTGCAGTACTTTTTCGTGAGATCCAGCTAAAATACTATAACTGCAGAGCTCTAACTGCGATCTTCCTCTTTTGGAGATTGGACTCAGTGGTCTACATCAAATTGACACCAATTAAACTGATGGCAGGAGCTCAGCCAGCCCGCCCTGATGGTCACCTCACGCATGGATCCACACTTTCATTCCATCTATTTATATTCAATATTTGCATATCTATTAATGGATTAAATAGAATAAAACAATACATTATAAAATACAGGCTATGTTAAACAGGCATATATTTTTTACCCAATTTAAGTAATATTTTTTTATTATCATGAAATTAATCTTAAAACTCTAAATCGACTCTTGAGAGCTTAACGCCATGTTAGAATGTTCTTACATCCTAGTTTTGAAGTCAACAGCTACATTCAACAGAGACAGGCAATTCCAGGTCTAAAATAATCCAAATTGTTCTAGTGAAGGTGTATGGAGTTAAAAACACAGGGTAGCACTTCCTTTATTACCACATGACATCACAAGGTCTGTTTGAAAGAAGAACTCGGCCTAAATATACAGGGTTTGTGTCTTAAAACATGTGTGAATGAAACAAAACACAACTCCAGGTATGTTTTTGATAAGGAAACAACATAATATAGATCAGAAAATAGTGTAATACGGGCCCTTTAATAACAATGCTAATGCTAATTAATTCTAAGTAATATATCTGAACTGGTCCACATTACTCAAATTAATATTCTGAATTCATTTTTTTTATATCATTTGATTCGACAAGAAACAGGAAGTAGTAAGATTGAACAAGATGACAACAAGATTGAAAATGCTAATGCTAACTTAAATAGTATACAATTTTCAAAGATAATTCTACTAAATAATTAAACATCTAAACTAGTCCACAGTTCTCAAACCAAAATTCAGATTTTTTTTAAATTCAATTAACGCGTTTCCTTTCTTTGCAGTATGGGGCACGTGTAGCTAATCGGCGGGTTTATGTCACCGGCTCCCAGCTGGGTGTCGCCAGGCCACCCTGGCAACCTGCTCGCTCCATGTGGCAACGCAGAGAACCCCCGGAGAGCTGCCTAAACCCGCCATGTTGGGCTTACCTTCTGTGCAGGTGGCCTCGCTGCCCCACGCTGGCTGCGAGTGGAACTGAAACTTTCTCCGACGCTATTGGCACGCGCAACCAAACCAAAAAGTCCTTAGTTTAAACAGCGAAAATTGATGTTAGCAAACGTTCTTTCATAATACGCTTTTCCAAGATACTTTTTGGCACTGGAGTTGAATGAGATTGTTATCAGCGAGAGGAGACAGACATGTGGTAGAGCGCTTGGATTTAGGAGCTGGGAGTTCAGGGCTCTGTCGGAGGTTACGGTGCAGTCTAGACTTGGCAGATCGCAGTAACATTCTCTCCGCTGCTCTGGGTTTGGCTGTGGTAAACTCATGTCTGATCATTATGTGTCCATGTACTCCTCCACTGCACTGCTGTATGAGCCAGACAAATTATACTGTTAAAACTCAACTGTTATCTACCCTGTAAGTGTGTTCTGATGTAGCAGTGGAAATGAATAAAGTGTTGACTGCCCAAGTGGGAGGTACTGAGATACAAGAACTTCACGCGATTGTACTTCCAAAAGCTTTTCTTTTTTTTTTTTACTTCTACAACCGAACACAAACAGTAATCTGACAAAAATTTTGATGTTGCATTGGTCTGCAAAGGTACTGAGATATATTTTCTTGATTTAGTTTTCTTTTGAGGAGTAATTTGAGTAGAAGTTTCTGTCTGTCGGTGTGAAGGGCTTTAGCTGTACCTGATTTCTTCCTTTGAATTTGAGCAAAATTTGTCTTCCTCCAGTTTTTCATTGTCTAATAATCAGGAAGTGAGCTGTTAGCATGCTAGTTGTTGTTAGCTTTACTTCATGGCAAAAGTCCACTCTGGCCTCTGAAAGTTGTGTAAAGCGCTTAAAAACTCAATAGGATGCTCGTAAAGGTACTTTGGACTACTGCAAACCGTTAAAACGAACTAGTCCTGTTTTTCATGTTTTAAAATTGTAAAAAATCTGGTACAACACCTTTAAAGTAGACAATATAAAAAAGTAAAACAAACTATAATATTGGAATTGACAGATCATTTCTGATTTGAGTAATTTTCATGACTAGTCTTTACTACTACTTATAACTTATCATTGGACAACAGAACTGATTCAAGTTTGACTATGCTCTTCTCACTCCTATATTATATTTTCACACACAACATGGCTGCCAGCATGGCTTAACTTTGCTACAAATATAACATCTATAAACACATAAAAGAACCTTAAAATAAACTTAATTTAATAATTTTACTGATTCATTTGGTGCATAAGTATTGCAACATGTGGGCAAATATAACGCACAAACAATTAAGCTCAAAATAAACCCGTGTATCTAGTCCTGCTTTGGAATGACAGTAACAACCCCAGAACTGTAAACATTCTGCTATACGACAACTCCGTGTTTACATTACCCGCCCAAAGATAAAAACGTTACACAAAAATCAATATTTACAGCGCTTGAATGTCAATTGTTCCGTGTTGTGTTTCATTAAATCGCCAATGCCAAAAAATCTGTTCAAATTTACAAGACACTGTGACATTCAGTCTTTATGGAATAATAATGTTTTATAGATTTGCTCTCGGTACATAGAGATGATTTGTGTAGATGTAGGCACGTGTTCTTATTATTCGAAATGGCATTTTTGTAGAGCCCCGCAGATGTAGCCTCGCGATAGAAATGTGTTCTTCCATTGTATTCATGTATGTATTCATGAGCCCTCCTGTTGAATGATTGGACAGGCTTTAAGCTGTTGCAATAGATGTAAACAGCGCACCTCTCCGTAGCTGTCATTGCTTATATTTGTGTGTGTATGTATGTGCGTGTGTGTGTATATTGGGGGGCCCCTGGGAGCCTCTCTGGCAGGGGTCCAGGGCCTTGGTGCTGCGGCTCAGTGGAACAGACAAGCCAAATCGCAGCACACTGACCCATTTTGTAGCTTTGCGCCGTTGGGACTATTTTTTCTCCTTTTTTTGTGTGTGTTGTTACGCTAAACGATTCCGGCTCTTCCCAAAACACGTGAAAAGTGTCGCGTAGCTCCTGACGTGCCCCTCCTCACCCCTCCCCTCCCCTCACCCACCTCCTCCGTTCTTAGGCTCCGCCCCCTCACCCCTCCCTCCCCCATTACTCCCTTCCCTCCCTCCTCCCCCCATCCCATCCTTGCTTCACAGGCACCTAATTACGAAAAGCCTGACTCATTTACATGGCGATGTTTGATCTAAATTACAGTCTAAAACCACACCAAATGAGCATCACGTGTGAATTTAAAGATTTTTTTTTTTGCGATGCACATGTTAGCGTGATGGAGCAGGGGGTTTAGCCGTGATCCGTCTCTTGAGACATGAGATGGTCCCAGCGCTGACTGACGAACCAAAGTCAACCAAATTTATCCCTGAGACTATCTATATTCAAGGCATTTCGGTCAAGGGAGGAGCTTATTCATCTTTTCACAGTATTTCTGCATCCCTTGTTTTGGACATTACATATTATTACTTATATTTTACTTCTATATATGCAAATCTGAATATATTATATTATATACAAAAACACCTGGAGTTGTGTGTTGTTTCATTCACACAGATCCTGCATATTTAGACTGAGCTCTTCTCTCAAACAGAAAACACTCTCTTCCACTTTGTGATGCCGTTGTGATACAGGAAGTGCTCCATTGTGTTTTTAAACTCCATACACGTTCACTAGAATCATTTGGATGATTTCAGCCCTGTGGAACTGCCCATGTTTACTAAACAAAAGTTAAAGGGAGCTATTCACTTGAAAACTACCGCTTCATGACATCACAAGTTGGAACAGAGCATTTAGAGCTTTGGAGATGTAGAGAGATTAATAAACCAGTGTGAATGAAACAAAACACAACTCCAGGTATGTTTTTATGACGTAACAACATTCTAAAATGACTTAAGATGCAACTATCAAGCTTGCAAGCAGTTGTCTTCCTATAAATACCCAAAACATGCATTCTTTCAGCGAACAGAGTCGCCTCTCCACAGATTTGACCTGTAACTTTGCTAGTGGAGTCAGCTGCTTGTCTCCATGGAGACAGATAAGTTTAATGTCACACTGAGTAAGTCCAGGCATATAGATAAGCAAGTAGTGACCCCTCCACTGGAAACGTTACATTAGAGCAGCTATATTCTCCTTGTGGATCAATACAGTTTGTATACATCTCATACCATATACACACTTGTTCATATTGTTGTAATATAATTTTTCAAAAATAACTACTGGATTTGGTTAGTTAGTTTAATTATGGGTTAATTTATAGTTATGGGTATATTTATAGTTATAAGAACAAAAAAGTGAAAATGTGATCCAACTAAAATGTAATCTAAACCTACTCCACAAGCCAGTGAGACAATGATACTTAAATTTACTGTTGAAAATCATCATCAGTATTATACGAAAGGGTGAAATGCCTGGGATTTAGAGAGCCCCAATTATCCCCCTAATCTGACCCCCTCCCTCGCCCCCTCCTGTACCCCCGTCCCACTCCCAGATCAGGCTTGCTCTCTGTCTGATTGGCCATACAGACAGCACATTAATTACAATATGCCAATGGCTGGGAAAGGCCCGGGCTAATTGCAGACACTTATTATGCATTCATGTTCTAATAATGTACTCCTCTGCTCTGTCTCTCAGCCTAGTCTGGATTTGGTCTTTTCCATTTTGAAGTATATTTTTGAACAGTTGGAAGATGCGTTCAAAAGTTCAAAGTTTGGGTCGTGCATGAATAATTTTTTGACAAAACACTGAAAGAGAAGGAGACCACACAAGGTACTGGGAAATGGAATATTTTTAAACACCACATCAAGTTTTCCCTTGGCATCCATTTTGATGTACCGTATCTGATTTGAATCAACTGTAAATATAAAAAAAAGCCCCCAAAAACTATATTATTTAAGATGCACTAAGTAACTTTTTGTTTGGGGCTCCGTCACCTGCTTGTTTCTATGAATATGTCTTTGCTTTGCCTGGAATGCTCCACTGTATGACATTAAACAGCTCTACCTTACACTTATTCAATTACAGGTAGTTTAATAGCGCCTTCTACTGATTCAACTTTAGCCAATTTGATGTAGAATATTTTTTTCCATAGTTGCAAACCATTGATGACTTTTTGCTTGAGAATAAGCCTGTTTCCCACAATCCAAATCAATAACACAAGTCACATGAAAGCGAACACAAATGATACCTTTTACCATAGCACCATAAAACTTCTTATTCTTCGAAGCAGTGAAAGAAGTCCACTGATCTAAGCGTAGATTGGCTTTTGGCTCTCCCCACTGCAGATTATGCAACAGAAACAATGGCCGCCACAGCAGTGCTAAATGTGATCAGCATGTTGGAGGTTTGTGTACATACATTCTGGTGAAATGGGAACCCGGTGAGTCTTTGAAACTAAAGTTGATAACAAAAACGTAGCAAACAGAGGCACGAGTCCAACTCCTCTTCTGTTCTGACATCCTGGACTTAATCGAGACCAGATATCACTTCTGCTGGATCAGCCAATCTCCAACAATACAAGCGTTTCAGAATAATACAAAATGAGCACTATTGCCATGACAACTAACAATTTAAGACTAAATTTTTTATCTTTTGAATGGTGAAAAGTAACTCAAAATGGCGCCAGTTACCACAAAACCTTTGATTTTATTATATTTCGTTCCCCTTGACATTGTAATGTTTCATATTTCAAGACTTACTGTAAATGGTATGATAAAATTCAAAATCTTGGAGAAGTGTATGTGGTCTCTACTGGCAGCAAAACAAACTACTGCTAAATTCCACTCAACCCACTAAAAACACTAAAACGACCAAAATAAATAGTATAGAGTTTAGAAGTTTTTATAATTTTGACAAATTTTTTAGCAAATTAGAAGCAAAAAATGTGTTTCTTTAAATAGGGTAACACTTAATAATAATAACTTTTAATAGCTTTTTTCACCTGCATCATTCCATAGAAACAGAAAGAGAAAACCATACTTCCGAACATTCTCCATAGAGATACACATGTTTTATGCCATCATTTGGAAGATGATAGCCAAAGGAACAACATTTCCATGGAAACAAGCTGGAGTTGACAGTTGGAGTCAGTAAGGATGCATGTTTTCAGTGCAATAAACACAACCATATTGAAAAAAAACAAACAAAAAAACTTTTATTTAAGTCCACGTCTGGCTCATAAGATTCATACTGTAACTTTAAAGGTGCATTGTGTAACTTTTCTGGTAGAGGTTCTGTCGAATGCTTTTCTCCTTGGAGATGCTTTGTTTGGAATGTTTTACAGTATAGCAGTAAACCTTTCTACCTTCCAAACCAGACCAAGTTACAGGTCAGATCTGTGGAGAGGCGAGAGGTCAGAATGCCTGTTTTTCTGGGTATCTTTGAGCTATAAAACCATCTGTAACTTAATATATCAATCAAAAGTTACACAGTGGACCTTAATAGTCTAACCCTAACTCCTAACCCTGTAATTGTGAAGTTACTTAGTAGCTGTTCATTATGAATTAAGTCTTTGCTTATGCTTAATTAAGACTAATGAAGATTTGTAGTTATTCTAAAGTGTTACCAAATCATTGTAACTGTCTTATACTGCTGTGAGGTCTGATAGATATCTTCTTGTACCTAATCGGGACCAGACACCACTACTGCTGCGTCAGCCACTCTCCACAGCCACGTGTGATTGGCAACTGTAGCTGGAGGACGAGTGAAGACAGGAAGACCGCGCTAAAAATACCCCAGGGGCCGCACCTTTAAAGAGCGGGGCCCGACTACGCGGAGCCACGGGGACATCGCCTCGAAAAAGAAACCCCAAAATGATTATTGAACCCAGATCAAACATCGCGCCGCACATCTTTGAACACAGAGCCAAAAAGGAGAGCGTTCTATACCCCTCGCACAAGTTTGTTTTCCAGGCCCTGTGTTGTGGTTTTTCTGGGGTGGGTGAGCCGTGCCTCCCCCAGTCCCAAAATCCTCGGCGCCTGGTTCCAATAAGGCCCGCTTGGGAGTGCAGTGGCTTCAGTCTACCTACTGTTCCTCTTCATGTGGTCCATAGGTGCTTTGGCGCGCTCTTGAATGTCTTTCATTGAAGACTTAATTCGCAACAAATGTGGTAACGAACTGTGGTAGGGTTAAAGCTTGTGGAATGTGCTTCGTATTCTTCTTCTTGGATTGTTTAGACCTGGTTAGTTCGGTTTTAGTCCAAGTTCAGATGGAGTTAAAGGGGACTAGGGGTGAAAAGAGTATGGGAGCCAAGCAAGAACTAAAACTAAACCTCAGTAAAAGTAGTAGAAGAATAAAGAGTAACTGTTGGAATGTAACAGCTGATTTATAATTTAAAATTCCTGTAATTTGAAGGACAAAACATTAAATACCAATATAAGCACCAAACTGTATATTTTCAAACATAAAAAATTTGAATAAAACTACATTATATCTGAAGGAGCAGCACTAGAAACACAAATGTTCAATGGTCAACAAAGCTTTTGTCACTGAAAGACTTAAATATTACTCAAGTAGGAGATGTATGTACTATATAAGTATGCTGCTCGAAAAGTAGTCTGAAAAGTAAAATTTCTTTAAAAAGTTACTCAAGTAAATCTAACCTAGTACTACCCACCTCTACGGTGCATCATAAAATGTCAATATTAAAAGCAGAAATATAAGCTATGATAAAATAAAAGGCATGCATTAAATAATATGTTAGAATAAATAAACTTAACTGACTGAATATAAATACAAAATATACAATATGGATGGAATACAAATAGATATTGTGGAAGCGAGGTATTTAAAGTGAGAGGTGTTGTGAAGTGAAGGGAAAACAGACACTTATCAGTTCAATCAATATTCATTTCAAATTACTTTTCAATTTGATTAAAAAAAAAAAAAAATCTCCACATATTAATTTTAGTGCTAAATTAATCCTTTTTCAAAACTAGTTAGCCATGCACATGTCAGTCCTATAGTGTGAAATGTCACAGTCATGTGCCAGCGTACATTTCAAAACATATTTTTTGTATATCGCTAGTTAATGCTCATTTATGGCCCACTGTAAAATAACATTTGTCAAATTCTAATTCTAACCTGCTACAAAAACTCAAAATTATCGCTCGCTTTGAAGTTGGGATCTTCAGAGAATGTTTTAAACATCCTGGACACATGCTTTGGCCCAGTCAAATTCATTTCAGGCGGTCATTACAAAGCAATGGTAGTTGCCTATAATTGCAGGCAATCCTTGCTATAATGTTCTTTGTTCCTGTTTAATCTCTGAGCATTCTTTCTACTCTCAGATGTGAGCCTTGCAGGTAAACTTTGTTGATTCAAGTTTTCTTAATTCCAGCTTTGTTCCATATGCGGAGTTTACCAAGTTGAAGACGTCTGCATGGAGCCGACAGAGTTGAAACAGGTTTTGAATGCTTGTTGAGGTTAGACATGAATGCTAGCCGCTGGATCCTGGCTAAGTCCATTTGATCAAATGCACACGCTCTGCTCCCTGTCTTTTGTCATCACTCTCTCTCTCCACCTCCCAGGTTCACTACGCATTTATTTGCACACACCGATGGAGAGAGGAGAGAAGGAGAGAAAGAAAGAGGAGGGGAAGACAGATCCAAACAGTGCGGTCAGGGCAACAAAAGCTCCTAGGGTTTATGAAAACGTTGAAAAGTGGGATTAGATTGCCCGTGTCATGGAAAATGCCTCTAAGAGTAATTGTAATTGGGGCTGTTTTAGGGTACCTGCGCTCAGAGTTTCCACCCGGTAATAAGGGCAGAACTCAGCGACCCCCTGGACCTAAACAAGCGGGGTACAAACAGGGGCATTGTCGAATTTGGAGTGATTTTTGCCATCAATTCAAATGTACAGTACATTTCAATGAAGACGCAGGTTAATGAAAGAGCTAGACATATTTTGCATGAGATTTTAACATTTTAAAAGTTTCAAATGTTTGAGTGAGTTTTTGGTAGGATGAAGGACGAAGTCACCAATACTGTTTTAATATAAAGTGATTTTATTTAAGATATTTCAACCCCATGTATAAGATAAGTTGATATAAGACAATCCAATCAAGCTGGCAGAAATTTAAAGGGGGGCTATGTAACTTTTCACTGGCATTGATGTTTTTATTTATTCTTTTATTTAATAGGGACAGTGCATATTGATGAACATCTACAACAATATACCAGATTATAGCTAAAATGCTCATTTCCATCTGTAGTCCTTAAGAAGGTGACGCCACAGCAAAAACAATAACAAGTGACAAGTGTCCATGGAGACAGGCAGACCACCAGACCAAGTGTTTTCATGGTATTTCTAACAAAACTAAAATTGAATAAAGCTAGATAAGTTTAATGCTATACTGTGGAACATAAACATGGCAGGCCCTCCACCAGAAAAGTTTGAGGGGGTCGATTCAAATTCAATCTGGAGACTCGGGAGATAATCTAGCCTTTAGCAATTACCAACAAATTTTCGATTTTGAAGCAATGTATGCAAATTCCTATTAAAAATTTGAGCAAGGTGCCAGTAATGCCACATAATATTAAATGCATTGGAGAGCCCTGATGGCGGGAAAGCTCCGGTCTTTGTGTCCAAGTTGAACAGAATGTGACACAATGCACATACTCAGATGAATTGAATCAATGTGAAATGCCAAAATGCTAATTCAGCATCAAAAAGTCCAATTTGATCATTTTCTGTGTATTAGACAAACATTTTGACAAAGAAGGAATGGCATATTCTAACATAGAAGTCACTGCTCCAAGTTATTTTAGGTCAGCTATAAACTTTAAAAACTACTGTGGTATAGTAAAAAAGTATTGCAGATATACACTATAGTATCTGTACTGGATCAAATTATGAATAACTAATACTCCCATGTTGTGTTTTATTCTAACCTTTTGCAATACTGAAGAATACTTAACATTTGGTTTTGTTTTGAAAGTAATACAGTCAAATAATGCAAAAATCCTCAATACAATGCATAGAAAATAAGGCTAAAACAGTAGCTGCTTGCATCAGTATTGAGTCTAGTGTGAGATGTTTTGTAGCTAAGGCAATTTGAGCGATTCTAGTGCAAAGGTATTGATATAGGTTTATAGGCTTTAAAAACACAGAGGAGCACTTTTTAGAGTTACGGAAGGAGCACAAATGAAACAAAACACAAGTCCATGTATACAGTTTTATGCAATTCATAATTAAATTTGGCATAACATGACATAACATGATAACCCAGCTTGAAAAATACGATTGAATTTACAAAACAATTTAATGAGAGACAAATGTCAAAATGCAGAAAAACAACTTGAATCTCTGAATGTTTTTCTGTTCCTTAGTGCTCCTTTGCTTCTTGCTCTCCTCCTCTCTCCTCTTCTCTCCATCCTCCATACGTTGTTGAGCTGGTCCCAGAGCAGATCTGACCCTGATAATGCGACGCCCGGGGCCAATGGCAACGTCCCGCCCTCAAAAATGAAATGCTAATTAATTACCATTGGCATCTTTAGCCACGCATGTCAGCTCGGATTTGGACTATCAATCTGGTGCGGGGATGGGCAGAGGCGCGTGGGGCCCGACTGGTTCTCCCCTGGTCCTCCGGAGGTCAGGGGAGCGATGGAGAGCCCGGTCTACAGCCTGGGGTCACTGCCTCTTGACAAGAAGGAGGCTACTGATCTGATAAAAGTGCACCCGAGATCTGTCAGGAAGACTGAATAGCTGAAAGTGTGTGTTGTATAAATTAAAATTCAGTTATTTTTATTGTGCTATTTATTCATTTTCTCTTCTGAATGCAGATTCAACCAAAACAGAACCAGATTTTTTTTTGTGATAAGAAACTTCAAAACCAGCCTTAAAACTGCATGGTGTAACTTTTCATGGATACCTTACCTGTTCCACAATAATGTATTAAACTGTTCTTATCTTGTAAATGTAAATGTTTTTATTGTGTGCTCAACCCTCTCCAGAGATCTGACCTGTAACTTGGCCTGCTTGTCGCCAAAGAGATAGATAAGTACATGCCATACTGTGGAATATTCCAGGCAAATCGATAACATCTTAGAGACAACCAGGTGGTGAATCTTAAAGTTCAGAAGTTTTAACAGATGTTTTACTTACTTACTGTTTTTTTTTTTTATTTTGTTTGCGGTTTTTCTAATTTATGTAGGTCTACAGTATTTATTTTTACAACCAGCCTACTAACCACGTGAGTGTCTTACTCATGGACACATCAAAACTATAAAATTATCAAAAAAACAAACATTATCCACTTATAATGACAAAATATGTTTGAATCAAACTTGGGACTCTCACGTTTATACACCAAACCCATTTCCAACATCAGTATATCTATTTTAAAACTGTGTACATTCATTAAAATCTATTACATCCACCTGTACCACCGAAAACAAAGACTATTCACCGTACACAATTTCTTTTTATTCCTCAGGTGAGTTGATCAGAAGCAGTAGAGTCATTACCATCCCATAATAATCCCCAGGTCAGGGGAGGGGAGCATGCGAGTGGAGAGGCTGCCGCTCGCACTGTTGGCTCGCACTCGGCCAAGTTGTGTTCGAGAGGGGCCACCGTTCATCAGTGCGTTAATTGCCACTCGCCTGGAAGTGCAGGGGGAATAAGGCCAATTTCCGCAGTCCCCTCAGCAGGATGCACCACGCAGGTTTTTTGGAAAGGAAGAAAGAGCTAGTGTCACTCCAGGGACCAAGACGCTAATGTGCTAGCTACACAATGTACTATAGCATAATCAGAATTAGCGGGCTACGAAAAAATATAAGGTAGTGGTTATTGGCAGTCGAATCTTTCACTAAAACCCACCTGAATACCCAATCGTGTATTACAAATTGTGCATGGTAGACCCAGGGTATTTGACTTGCGTAAAGGTACACTATGTAACTTTTCTGGTGAGGGGCCTGCACCTGCTTGTCTCCATGGAGATATTATGGCTTTGTCTAAATTTTACACAGTATGCCAATAAATGTATCGATCTTGCATTTATTCAAATACAGGTGTTTTTATTGCTCAAAAATGCCTTGAAAAACATGCATTCTTATTGTGAGCGGGTTCGCCTCTCCACAGTTATGACCTGTAACTTGGCCTGGTGGCATTACTTGCATGTGTCTATGAGAATCTATAAGCCTAGCAGAAGGCGGACCCCTCTATCGGAATAGCTACATAGTGTTCTTGGCTTATTTGCCAATAAAAATAAGTACCATGCGAGCATATTTTTTCCTTTAAGTTCCCATATTACGTAAAATTGACTCTTGTGTGCTTTTAGCTGTATTAAAATGCTGTTACCTCCTCAAAAACATGCATGGAGTTGTGCTTTGTTTCATTCACAAATGTCTGTATAACCCTTTATTATGAGTCTGCCTACATCTCGTCTACATCTCTCAATTAAAATGTTCCACCTTGTGATGTCATTAGGCGATTGTTTTCAAGTTAACAGCTACTGTTTACCTTTTTAGTCAAGCTGTGTGGAGAAAATTCTGACAAAATTGTTTTTGATGAGGAAACAACATTATAACATAGATAAAAAATAGAGTAATATGGGCTTGTTAAAATAATAAAAAAGGGCAAATCTAGTAGTTGAAACTTGTGAAATCTGGTCTCAGATTAAATCAGGTAAATAAATACTCTCAAATCAGTTGCATAGCTGCTAAAATACATTATTTTGCTGTTGCATAGAGGGACTTTCATGTTTACATTTTAATATGGCTAACACAAAACATGCACCAAAGAAAGCCTAACAATATAAAAAAAAAACATGCCATAATATCATTTTCAAATCAACTTCATGTTACAGATTTCCTTGTTACCCATTACCTGTGATGGATGAGGAGCCTGCATCCTACCTGAACACGCATTGTTACGTTCTGGTTTGTGTAGTGTTCACTGTAAATAGTTCCATAAAAGAAGCCTCATTTCCTATTTATCAGCATTAGCCAAACTTTGTCCTCGCTGTCATGCTAACCCAACATTCCCATTGGGTTAGCATCTCCGAATATTATTGCATTATCCGGCGGGGCAAACGGTGCATCTTTCTAATAACTCCACGTCAATGTGATTAATGAACATTGCTTAATACATTTCCTGTAATTAAGTGTCCACCTGCAAGTCGCCTGGAATCAATTACGTTTTTGTTTATGCAATTTCCTTGAGGTACATGCTTTGCGCTGCCGTTATAGAGTTGTAAGATAATATCTGCTTGTTTTGCTAATTCCGCGCTACCTCGTGACACAGGGTTAAAGGCCCGTGGCTATGCTAACTGTGGAGCAGATGGATGGTACATTGCATTCAGCTGCTCCTGGATTCATGCTCCGTGCAGCTGATGAGCACATTTAACAATGTTTGTAGTTTAATCCAGGCAAAATGACAAACGGATTAAACTCTCAAAGACCTAAGACATGACGGCGGAAAGAGCTGGCCAACTTCGAAAGATGACACCGGATATTGCTGTTCTTTTTTAAAGGTGCTCTGTGTAACTTTTCTGGTGGAGCGTGACCCAACATGGATATGTTTTGGACATTTGGGGAATTCCACATTATGCAAATCTGATTCATGTGAGCTTTGAGCCATGTTAAAATGTTGTTACCTCATCAAAAACATACCCGGGGTTGTGTTTTGTTTCATTCACACATGTTTGAGTAACTCTTTATTATGTCTGTCTGTTCCACCTTGAAGTCATGATGCAGTAGTTGTCAAGGTAACGGGTACCTTTTACTTTTTGTTCAGCAGAGATTGAGAGATATTTAGGTTTAGGGTTATATATTCCAAGTAAATAAATTCAAGATGGAGAAATTAAATGCTCAACTGTGGAACATTAAAAGAAAAGCTATAACAGGTGGCAGACAATCCAACAGAAAAGTGATGTAGTACTCCTTTAAAATATTTGAAGAATTCACCATTTCAAATAAAGCATTTAAGATACTGTATCATATTCCTAATCTAAATGAACACCCAACTCTTGATTTTTTTTTAGACTTAGACAAACTTTATTGATTTTAAACAAGTTTTAACAATAGTTGGTCCCAAATTGTGGCTTGGTAGAGCAACCGCCAGTGTTTAGACAGTCACTATGGATAGGGGTTGTTGACAATTGATGACTACGCACAATACATATAAGAACATTGCAGAATTACGATGAGTTCTTATAGATATCATACATATTTGTAGCTGAAGCATTTTGGATTCCGATGGTTCATTAGAAGAGAGCGGAGCGGAGGTGACCTTTTCAAGAGGCCTGACATCTGCACCGTCGGAGCCCTTGGAGCCTGTCATTCAAACCTCCCTGTGTCACCTCTGTCATGTGCAGACCAAATTATACAAGATTCTGCTGTGGAACACACCTTTGTAAATGAGTGGAACTATATGAGAGAATGAGATGTTTGCTCCATTAGGTTTGGACCATGAGAACACAATGGACTTCAATAAGACGTGTATCAGTAGAAAATGTCCATGGCAATAAAGAATGCATATTTTTCAATACTGTATATTTTATGTTCTGCTAGAATGTGTACGTTGATTTGGCACAGATGGACTCATAGTAGACAAAAATCCAGGTATGTTGAATATGAGCTTTCAAGGTCGTAGATCATTGTGCCCTTGGGCATGACACTTTATCAGCCACCTCTACCTTGCACAATAATACTGCCATCTGCTTTTCTCCATGGAGTTTAAGAATGAAATATAGTATGACTTTAAACATACCATAGGATGACCTTAAACATACCTATCTTAATGGATTCATGCAGGTCAGTGTGATGTGTACTGTGTAACTTCTCTAGTGGAGAGTCCGCCACCTGCTTGTCTCCATGGAAATTATATTGGTTTGTCTGGGATGTCCCGGCATGGCATTAACTGTATCCATCTTGCATTCTTGCTGTTTGTGAGCTCGCCCCTCCACCAATCAGACATGTAACTTGGCCCTTTAGCGTCACCTGCTCTCTCCATAAAGATAAATAAGAGTAATGCCAAACTGTGGAACTTTGGAACAATCCATGGAGAAAAGCAGGTAACGGACCATCCACCAGTGCACCTTTAAGGTATCTTTGCGCAATAACAACACTTATAATGAAATAAATGCATACGGTTTATGTCATACTGTGGAGCATTCCAGTCAAATCTATAATATCCCCATGAAAACAAGAAGACAAACCCTCCACTAAAAAAGTTACATAGTCCACCTTTAATAAAACACATCAATACCAATGTTCTCTCGGTGAATACTTGCCCTCACACAGCTTTCTGACATTATTTCCATTCTACAAGAATTTATTTTCTAAGCACCTGTACAACCAGCCAGTTCTGCTTTGACAACCCCATTCTCCGCTCCCTCAAGTGGCTCCAGCAGGTCTGGATTACCGCCACAGCGCGCCACTCATCAACAAACTCATCAAAAAGGTGTATAAGATTTGAAATTGTGTTTGCGGCCCTTTTCGGTGGCATTACCGGCTTTCACTTTCGCGCTCTCACAAGTTGGCGTTGTCGGCAGGAAATCAGTTTACAAATGACGGTTGGGTTGGAGGGATAAGCAACGTGAATGACAAATGCGTGTGAGTGTGCATTTCAGCAGCCAATCACTTCAACAGGCCTCTCCAGGAGCGCGGGACATGAGTGGTTGGTAATTGGAGCCCTTTTTCTGTTAAAATATGTGTACGGGTAAAGGGGAAGGTGCGATGTGAAGCAGAGATTGGATAAATAAGACAAGGCCAGGCACTCCAGAGCTGTGGTCGAACTGAAAAACAAGCGATAATGATGTGAGGTGCGAGGGCTATGAATGTGAAGGTACAGGGAATTACAAAGAACGTACAGAACAACAGGAGAAAAATAAAACAAAATACTACATACAACTTCTATATTGGTAACTCTTTTTTGTCCGAGGATATGTTTCAGCATAGGCAACCTTTTAAGGACTTTTTCCCATTCAAGAGATATCTTAAAAACATGAAAAACAGGACGAGTTCATTTTAAACAGAACAGCAGAGGTCCAAAGTTATTCCTTGCTTACTTTAGGCATTTCGAGTTTCCTAATTATTCACAATGATGAGTTTATAAGCGCTTTTCACAGCTTTCAGATACCAGAGTGGAGTTTTGCCATGATGGTCAGGCTAACAGTAACTAGCATGCTAACGCACACTTCTTGATTATTGGACAGTAAAATCCTTTCTAATTAGATGCAGATCAAGAGCTGTTTATACAATATATCTAAGCAAATTGATAATATGGCAATGGTAATAATTTCTTATCATTCTGAAACACATGGATACAATGGTTCCACAGTCAGGCTTTATTGGCACTGTGGCAGAGTAGTTAGCCCTGTCGCCTCACAACAAGGTCAGAGGTTCAATTCCCAAACTGTGTTCCCTTTATACTAGTTTCCACCATTAAATTAAGGCAGGGACAACAGAAAATAGGGAATCCTCCAGTTAAGTTTCTCCTTTTTAATGACTGAAATATAAATGACTGCATGTTAAAATTACAAAATTAAATGTTGTTTTCATGTCCAAAATTCTTATTAAGTTATTGGCTTGTCACTCATCACTACTCACAACAAATTCATCAGAGAAGCAGTCGGCCTTCAGCGATGACGACAATGCGCGATTAGCCGATTATGGTCAGAACAGAAGATTACAGAAGAGGGTCAGAGTTAGTGCTAAATGAGACACACCCTAAATGAGACAGTTCTTTTCGGCAAACATCTCGCAGCATCACACAAATCTGCAGCAACTCATTATAATATTTAAAAGACTGTAGACTGGCGGGGTTGTAGTAACTTGCCAAATATGTCTTTAACTATTTGTGGTTAACCAAATCACTGAAATCAACAAGGGAGTCCAAACATACGAAAACTCCTTCACAAAGAAAAGTTAGACTTCTTAGAATTCAGAATTTTATCTTGATTTTAATACATTTTGAGTAGTCACTTGCCAATGTTGGATTACAATACTACTTTTTTTTTTTTTAATATATAATTTTAACTTTTCTCGCATGGCCTGGAATGTAATATGACATTAAACGTCCCTATCTCCATTGAGACAAGCAGGTAACACTACAGGACCAAGTCACAGATTATAGCTGTGGAGAGGCGAGCCCGCTTACAATACATTTTTTGGCAATTAAAACACCTTGACTAAATGCCAAATAGATACGTTTAAGGCAATATCACGGGACATTCTAGACAAAGCAATAACATCTCCATGGACACAAGCAGGTGTTTCTCAGTGTATCTTTAACTGTACAGTTTATTTTTATTTCCTGCTCAAAATGTACTCAAATCAAGATACATTCTTTTAATCCAGGCAATTAGAATATGAGTAACTGGACCATGGGAACAAATGGCTGCCTGCGTCCTGT